>JAWZYT010003838.1:35000-85235 GCA_034508575.1 Petrolisthes manimaculis | reverse complement strand
GTGAAAGATAAAACATGAAAGTCATAAAAGATCCCTCGACCCAACTGAAGAATTACTTGAAAAATAAGAGAGATGGAAAAAAGTTGAACATTTTACACTATCACTGAAAAAGCAGAAACTAATCAAGTGAGTATTTAATACCTCTCAGCCCATCATTGCCAAACACTTATATATACAGAACATTAAGGTGAACATACAGTGCTGGTAAGTCTGGAGCAAATAATTCTACCAAATAATTCCTCTTATTTCACTCTGCAAGCACTCTAAGTTGAAATAGATATTCTAATGCACTCTCAAACACTACATTACTGTTTTGAGGACCCTGTGATCGTTCGTGTATGGAAATTGGAGGCTTCTGATTCCTCCTGACCATGCCAAAAAACAAGCTCCTTACTTATAGGTGGTGTTTCGTGGCAATATTTGAAGGCCTCATAAATCAGTAACCTACCAATTTACCAACCAGAGAATCTCCCCTAAATTAAGCACTGTGGGTTTCTGTCCCAGTATCTCTTGGAAGTTAATAGACTTATATGAATAATGGTATATTATATTTATGTAACTGTAGTGAGAGTTTTATTAGATGCGAGGGTTCTCACTCTGTGATGAAGAATTAAAATGTGTGATTGCATAAAATGAGCTAATTGCCTGATGGAGGATTAATCCCTTTGGTCATTTTTATGCAACATTTTTGTAAACCTCTTAGTTGCTTATCGAGAGCAATTTAATTTCGCATTATTTCTTGAAAGAGAATTATATAAAACGAGCAAAACTTGGTCGTTTCTAATTAGTATTGGCCTTCCTCAGATGAGGTAATATCCACTTAGGTTAGGTATGTAATAGTTGCTAGTTTAATTATCAATGTCGAAAAAAATATTAATTATTTATCCATACAAATCCAGCTGATACTAAAGACATGGACAGTATCATTTTAACATTTTAATTCATATTGCTGTCTTCTTTCTATAGGATGAGGAGAGGGAAAGTATGATAGGTAAAGAAACAGAAGATAAAGAACACGAGACAAAAATATAAAGATAGAAGAGAGAAGAAAGGAATAGGGAAGAAGGGAAGGAAGGAAGCATGGGAAGGAGGGAGAGAAGGAAAAGAGAATAATGAAAGATTTAATGAAAGCAAAAGAAAGGAAGTTAAGAGAAACGGAGACTGGAAGAGAGGGATGGTAAAGCGAAGGAAGCGAAAGAAGGAGGGAAGGAGGGAAGGAAGGAAGGAAGGAAAAAGGAGAGAGAAAGAGACATGTGGTGTGACGTGGGAAGATAAAACAACGAATGAGAAACGAGGAGGAAAGAAGGAAGGAAGGAAAGAAGAAAGGAAGGAAAGAAGAAAGGAAAAACTCAAAAGGAGAAGGAAATGAGGAAAGAAAGAAGTAAAGAAAAAAGTACTGAAGGAAGGAGAAGGGAAGTAGGGAAGGAAAGGAGAAAAGAAAAAGATGTGAGAAGTAGAAAAGAGGAGGCAGGAAGGAAAGATAGAAGGAAGAAAGAAAGGAAGGAAAGGAGAAAAGAAAAAGATGTGAGAAGTAGAAAGGAGGAGGCGGGAAGGAAAGATAGAAGGAAGAATGAAAGGAAGGAAAGGAGAAAAGAAAAAGATGTGAGAAGTAGTAAGGAAGAGGAGGCGGTGGTGTGTTGTGTTGTGTTGTGTTGTGTTGTGTTGTGTTGTGGCGTGACCGGCTTCCACTTGGTGCCACAGGGACAGAATACCTTCATAAACAATGTCTGCCCAGTTCGTTGTGTCTCTGCAAAGGAGGCGAGCAACCCTGAAATAACTTGCCCTAACGTCCTCATGAATTTTACATGTTGGGTTAACATTACGGTTTACATGTTCTCTTAACGTATATACGAGTACTTGTATCGGCTGCGACTCTTAAAGGAACCCCACCCACCCACCCCCTTCTCCCTGTGATGGTTTGTGAGACGTGTTGGCTTCTGAATCCTCCTGACCATGCCACGAAACAAACCTCTACCATATAGGCGGTGTTTCGTGGTAATATTTGAAGGACTCGTTTACCTCCGATTTTCTGACTGCATCACAGAGTCCCTTAAATGTTTAAACTATCCGTAGGCTTTGGTCATGGCACATACATACATGCATACATACATATACATACATACATATACATACATACATACATACATACATACATACATACATACATACATACATACATACATACATACACACACGTTGCGACCCACTACCCAGCTGTATAGAGAAGAAATGAGCGAGTAAGCTATATCGAATACTTTAGCAATAATGGTATATTACGAAACAAATGTGTGTGTTTGTAGCCAAGGTGAGTGTAATGACCTGGTGTGTGGTGCAGTATGTGTCAGTTGTACATACATCACCCGTACAATAATACCCTTTACAGTTCTCACGGAAGAGTCGTCGTGTTTGGGTGGTGAAAATTAAACTTGGACTCCACCAGCAGCCATGAGAATAAACTTGCCTCCAGCGGCAGCAGACAACACACTGTTTGATTCTCATTGCAGTAGTGGTGATGCATAGCATGTTCTAATTGCTTTGCGGACCCTGTGATCGTGTATGATAATTGAAGGCTTCTGATTCCTAATGACTATACCACGAAACAAGATCATTCCATATAAATGTGTATTTCGTGGCAACATTTGAAGGACTTAATTACCTTAAACGTCAGATTACATCAATGAATGAAATATATACTTGAGGATTGTCACGTAATGGATTGAACCATCTACTGGATTGTTGGAATACCATCTGTTACTAAGTATACATTTTTCTCCTTCACTGTAAATATAATGTGAGATGAGAGTCCATATGAAGTGTACGTACTTTTTTATTTGTAAGAAAGGTGACTAGGTAGATGAATATAATTGTTCTTGATGCGCAGAGTTTATTTAGGTATTATTTAAACGTAAATATTATGTTCTCTTAAAGACACTTAGCTTTGACAAGTGGGTAGCTGTTTGTAACACTTTAAAGTTGCTGCCTAAATGGTTTACCGAAATCATTTATTACATTTAATACTAGAGGAAGGAAAGTATTCAGTTATTCATTAAAAAAAAGCCAAATACCCTGTATACTGCATAATTTATACTGTACAGTGAAAATAAAAACACCAACCAAGAGAAAGGAGAAGCTCCACTAACACATCAAAACTCTTCTTATTTTATGGTTCAGGATGCGGTTTTAGAAAGTTAATGACCGAGAAGCCCCACGACCCAACCCGACCAGCTCCGGAACACAATATTCCACAAATTGCCTCACCCCCTCCACCCCCTCCACCCCCTTCCCCAGGAACCTTTGCCCCATTGACCTACTCTACCAAGAGCAGTATAAGTGACTCACATATCAGATACAATACAAATGACGCACATGTGAGGTACACTCGTAATCCAATATGTGTATCCAGGTCTTGTCGAAGTTACAAATCCTTTGACTAACTAAAATAGTGGACCAATTACAACGCTTATACCGTTTGATATTTGCTTGATACTAACTGTGAAACACAAACCTGTCCAAAAGTCCCCACGAAAACCATCTTTGTTTGGTTTCTGAAATGTAGTAGTAAACTCCACAACCAGGCCAAGTGATTACAGTTGGCAACAATTATGACTTCATTCATGTCGTACATACAAAGACTCTGCACTAAAAGAGACACATCAGAGAGGCAGGGATGGAGGGAGTGAAGATGGGGAGGACGAGAGGGAGGTGGAAGGATTGTGGATGGAGAGGGAATGAAAGGGAAGGGTTTTAGAAGGAGTGAGGTGGGGGAGGACGAGAGGGAGGTGGAAGGATTACAGATGGAGAGGGAATGAAAGGGAAGGGTTTTAGAAGGAGTGAGGTGGGGGAGGTGGGGAGATCGTGGATGGGGAATGAATGAAAAAGAAGGGTTATAGAAGGTGAAATTAAGTGTGATAATTACATATTTGAGAACATTACCAAACTGTGACTCATGAAGAATACAAAAACAACAACAATGGATGGCAAGAGAGTCAATCTAATCGTTCTCTTTGGTTGTTTGGGTCCACCAGTAAAATATATTGTGTTGTTGATATGTTGTACTCAAATCACTAGCCAGGTATCAACTAAAAATGAGAGTTAATTAAAAAAAAGATTCGATTAAAAATTTGGTTCGCTTTTTTAATGAGGCCTCGGTATATTAGTGTAAATATTTTTATTTTTCCAACTGTTATAAAACCATTAGTGTAATGACACCTAAATATAACACACATTAAGTTACTGAACCATTATCACTGATCTGTAGTTGTAAAATCCATCCCTGATTATCATTGTTATTATTATTATTATTATTATTATTATTATTATTATTATTATTATTATTATTATTATTATTATTATTATTATTATTATTATTATTATTATTATTATTATTATTATTATTATTATTATTATTATTATTATTATTATTATTATTATTATTATTATTATTATTATTATTATTATTATTATTATTATTATTATTATTATTATTATTATTATTATTATTATTATTATTATTATTATTATTATTATTATTATTATTATTATTATTGTTATTATTATTATTATTGTTATTGTTATTGTTATTGTTATTGTTATTGTTATTGTTATTGTTATTGTTATTGTTATTGTTATTGTTGTTATTGTTGTTATTGTTGTTATTGTTGTTATTGTTATTATTGTTATTGTTATTGTTATTGTTATTGTTATTGTTATTGTTATTGTTATTGTTATTGTTATTGTTATTGTTATTGTTATTACTGGTATGTTGTGCCAGGTAGATCATTTAATAATTTCAAGCTCAGGGCATTTCCTCCCGTCTGAAATGAGCACATTATTAATTTCAGTAAATGGCTGGTAACTCTCCTTCCATGTTCAAGTCATTGGTTGTAAGAATAATGCTGCTAAGTGTAGCGTCACATCACAAATCCATACCTTCAGCTGCCTGTAATCACCGGGGTATTAGTCACACACACACACAAAAAAAAAAATATATATAAGACCCCGTTTCTGGAAGCGTGGTGGACGGTGCTACATTCATTAATTCATTAACAGAAATGCACATAAACTCGTGACTTTTGTACTGAATAACTAGTTGTGTGAGGCAACTTTTTAATTCCCTAAACATTATTCACCATGCAACTAACTGCTCTCTCCAGGCTCCTGCAACAAGCGGTAGTTTTTTTATATACGGTATATATATATATATTATTTTTCCCCGAGCATAATAGAATTTGCTGGGATATACAGTAATAATATTAACATTATGAAGACATTAACTCTATAACTTTTCCTAACACGTGATTAGATTATTATTATTATTATTAACCACCGTCACATTTTTACAGACTTTATAATGTGTGTGTGGTCGATTGTGTCTGTCTGTTTATAAACTTACTCATTTCAGGGGGAAATTTTCTTAATGGTGAATGAATTTGAAGGTCTTTGATTCCTCCAATAATTAAAGTATGTCAGACAACACACGTCCTCAAATATACTAATAGGGGATGATCTGTTCGTAGCAATATAATTTGTAGGTCTCACTTTTTCTCTGTCCAACTCCCGAATGCACGAGTTAAAAAAACCCTGTGATCGTGTATGATAACTTGGAAACTTCTGATTCCTCCTGACTATATCACGAAACAAGCTCATTCCATATATATATACTATATAGGTGTGTACATGTGTTTCGTGGTAATATATGAAGGACTCATTTACCACCAATTTTCTGACTGAGTACATTAGAGGGTCCCTTAATAAACTCTGTTAACTGCCTGATGAATGATACAGCAATAATTTAATACGACATACAGTGTGTGTGTGTGTGTATGTGTGTGTGTGTGTGTGTGTGTGTGTGTGTGTGTGTGTGTGTGTGTGTGTGTGTTACTTGGTTAATAATCTTCTTTACGCAGAAGTATTTATGTCCCCGAGGTGCGGTGGTATCATTTAATGCAAGTAAATAATGTGCTAATTGTTTGGAATTTTCGTTGACATTATTATTATAATTATTATTGTTATTATTGTTATTATTATTATTATTATTATTATTATTATTATTATTATTATTATTATTATTATTATTATTATTATTATTATTATTATTATTATTATTATTATTATTATTATTATTATTATTATTATTATTATTATTATTATTATTATTATTATTATTATTATTATTATTACATTATTGTTATTTTTATTGTTATTGTTATTGTTATTATTATTATTAGAATTATTAATATTATTATTACTTATTGTGTATGAACCTTCGTATTAAAGATGTAGCATATTATGTTTAAGTTGTTTTCATATTTCATTTTTGCTTAGTTTATAACTATATAATATTATAAATCCAGGCCATAAAAACGATTGGCTTACCATAAGCTCGTGATAAATGTATAACTCATTATCATGTTTTACTGATTTTACATATATTATATCATCGTCACATAAGGGCGTTTCTTGTATATACATTTCTACTGAGAGAGAGTGAGTGAGACAGAGACAGAGAGAGAGAGAAAGAGAGAGAGAGAGAGAGATACAGAGACGGATACAGGTAATTGAAGATTTGGTGTGATGCCTATAGACTACTTGGGTTGTGTGGTAGGGAAGTTAAGATAATGAAGTGCTATTGATTTGAGGTTGGGTGTAGAGGATGGATAATGATGAGGCCTGGAGTGTGGAGACAGAGAATAATGACAACAGATTAATTTCAGTAAAGATACTTTGATAAATACAGCTACAATCGTTTGTATTAAGAAATTCGCCTTGTAAAGTACGGTACAATTTGATAGCTTCGCATATTATATTTACGTTATGTTCGTTATGATTTATATTTTCTTCATAATTATCTACAAAAACGCCAGTGTGAGTATTCCCAAAAATATTTAAACTTTATGAGCCTGTGAAGCTTATAATTCCATAGAGGAATTTGTGATTTTGGCAGAAGATGTGGCAACACAACATTTGCCGCCGACTGTACTTCCCATTAAGACCCCTATGATCGTGTATTGGAATTGGAGACTTTTGATTCCTCCTGACATTGCCACGAAACACACTCCGTCCATATAGATTTGTGTGTTTCGTGGCAACAGTTGAAGGACTCTGTTTATCTCCAATTTTCTGCATGACGACATCACAGGGTCCCTTATATAGGATGGACAAGACTGACAGGAGTGAATTGGATAGACACTCACAGTTCGTCTCCAGATCCATAAATTTAGATGAATTGGGATTGGCAATGTGTTGTGTGTATGTGTATATTGGTGTTGTCCCTTTTGGTACGCTGGAGTGTCTTGATTTCTCCATAATATACCAGGAAACAAAACAAAATTAACAGTGGCATATTGTACAGTATATATACACACATATATATATAATTTTTTTACCCCAATTTCATAACTAATTATTTATCTTTTCCATTTCAGGTATGTAATTATCACATCATTCCCTGTTGAAGGTCAGTACAGAGTTATTAATTTCTCTCTTAATAATACAGTAAAGAGATAGAGGACATTGTCTATAAACATCCACCATCCTTTCCTTTTTCTACACTTTACTTCCTTGTCCGTCCAGCAGTTCTCCAACTTTTATATGAAATATTTCCTCAGCCTCTTCTAGTCAAAGACGAGTTCCAAACTCAACTTGGTCAATGTTGTTTCTCCTTAGATAAGAATTGTAGATGGAAGCGGAAGTGAATTATTGTGTTGTCACGGGGCAAGCCAGCGATAAGGTAGAATTAAGGGCCATGTTGCCGGGCCTGGAAGCGGGAAAAGACACCTTACGGAGTCTGGGAAGGAGTGAACATTTTCCTATACAAAGGCGTACCAGGCAGTCCGTGTTTTACCTATGTGTAGTCGGTGTGAGTCCCTTTACACCTCCACTCTCACACAGTTAGAGTTGTTGGTACATGCAGTGTTCATCGCGTGTATTCTTTTATAATAGTAAACCTGAGTCACGATTAATACTGATCATTTAATGGTTTTGAAATCGTCGACGGCTTGAAAGTAATTCTCCAGAACTCGATGCACGAAATTCATGAGTCATAGAGAATGAGTATTGGCAATTATGCACTGCCAGCCAAACCTGTGGAGTGTATACGTGTTGTATAATTAATATATTGGTATACCGTTTATATGTATGAGGTAATAGGAACATTTGACATCAATTACAACGTATTATCCTCATTATTAAGAAACCTCTTACAACCGGTGGACTTGCATCAATTGCACAGATGATGCAAACATGTAATATGAAACAGAAACAGAAAAACACGATGAAAATATTACATTTCATTTCCTCACACACATACGATACATCCCAAGGTTATATATATATCTGGCTCATGTCTGGCCGGCTATGTGTTTTTCATACTCATGAAAATAGATATCCAGTTTTCTCTGATGTGACTAACTTGCTCTAAGTTCGTCAAAAACAACATCCGGATATTAAATGTAACATAGGGAAAGCCCAATACGTTTTCTCCAACCTAGTGAACCGAATCCAAAATAACCAGACGATCTTGGAAACTTAATTGTCCTGGAACCATGCATGCACATTTGGTGAATACAGAGGAAGCCGGGCCGGATAGGAACAACTGCAGGCTATAGTACAGTAATTCCCAGACTCGTGTAGCGAAATATTTTACGGGACGGGATTGTTGCTGGAGGGGTGAGGTGAATGGGGACGGTGATGTGGCGAGTAAGGCAGGAGGCAAACAGGAAGCACAATTCTATGTATTCCTGATGTTTGTCTCTCCAGAAATATTGATGAGAGAGAGAGAGAGAGAGAGAGAGAGAGAGAGAGAGAGAGAGAGAGAGAGAGAGAGAGAGAGAGAGAGAGAGAGAGAGAGAGAGAGATTTGTTAGTACTTTAATTTATTAGATAGTTAGTTCTTTTGCTATAGTTAGTTCATTAGTTAGTTTGTAAGAGGACTGATGCATAAGTAATATACGGTATCATTAAAAATTCAAGAGACTGGTTTGTAGTAATACATGAATAGATGGACATATATAATAACTTTGGGTAGACTGGTGGTGGACGTGTGAACTAAAGTGTGTGTGTGTGTGCGTGATGGCGGGTGCGGAAGCCAACTTTGCTAAGCCTTGGGAGTTGAGGCATGTGTGCCAAACTGCCCACTAGGAGCCTCTGTATTAAAGTTAGTGGTCGGGAAAGAGGAACTAAAGGAGGTGGAGCTCACACAAAGAGTATCCTCGGGTGTAAAATAATGCTCTTACGTTCACGGACGCAAGTTGGGTTTTTATTTTTACTGACGCTGGGAGATCAGTAGAGGAAAATCTGTGCTTGTGAGTTACCTAAACTAATTCCATTAAGGGACCTACAGTACTGTGATGTTGGCCAACTGGAGGATTGTACAGCCTCCACCACACAATGTTACAAAACTACAAAGCAACACCTATTCTGTGGTAGTCTGTTTCATGGTGTCATTGGAGGAGTTAATAGACTGTAGTTTGTTCAAGTGAAGCCTATGTATTAACACTAATTACTACAGGAATGACACTTGGCTAACACGTTACGTTTTATGCAGCTGAGGATTAAATAGTGACTGTGAAAAGAGTTGTGAAAAGAATTATTTTTATCGTTGGGTTGCAAACTATAATTATTAACTCCAAGAATGGATTAAATAGTGACTGTGAGAAGAGTTGTTTTTTATCGTTGGGTCGCAAATTATAATCATTAATTCCAAGAATAGTTTGTTGTTGTTGAAATTCCATGCACAACAATAATATGAAGTGGTCACGGAAAGGAAAAGGACAAACATTCTGAAATTTGACCCCCACCACCTCCACCACTACCACTACCACCACCACTACCACTACCACCACCACTACTACTACCACCACCACTACCACTACCACTACCACCACCACTACCACTACCACCACTACCACCACACTACTACCACCACACTACTACCACCACACTACTACCACCACCACCACCACCACCCAGTTCATGAAGCAGCAATATAATTAGTATCGAAGGTGGGATTTGATAACACATAATTGGGTGGACGAAATGGCCGAGTTATTATCCCTGATCGTCGTCACTATCGACAGTCACTGCAGGGATTCCATGTGTCGCTCATTTCTATTATTCACATTTTTTTTTTTTCATCTCTGGTTATGGTGGTGGTAATTAAGGAAGTATCAGATAATATCATTTTACATCAAAACTCTCTGATAGAAGTGTAGGAAAAACATAAGAATTTTCATGCACATACCACATTACCACAAACTTTTTAAAACAACTTGCAATTAACATTTCTCTGCTTGTAAGTTAACATCAAAATAACGAACTTTTCCAGTGCAGGGATTGTAATTTTTCTTGTGTGTAATCAGGAACATAATAATTAACCTCGCTGGCAGGGATTGTTGGCATGAGAAAATGACCACTACTACCGCCAATGATTGCAACACTACTTACGTGAATAGACTCGTAGATTTACTTGTTCACAGCGGGGCGTAATGAGAGTGGATGTAGCGGGATAAACTTTCCAGGATGATGCAGAGGTCATATTTACATTTTTTGTCTATTTCCTCGTCAGATATCGAGAACTTTGAGGTCAACATTTTTATTTGTATTGGATTTTTTTCTCAAGCGATGGAAATATTAAAATGGAACTGAGTGATGCGACTACACTACAGTGACTTTACAACATCACACTACACAACACCAGTCTACCACACCACACTACGCTTTACAACGCCACACTACACTTACCACACCATACAACACTTTACTACATCATACTACACTTTACCACGCCATATATATATATATATATATATATATATATATATATATGACTACAATGGCCGAATTAAAAAACAAAATTCTATATCCCTATACCGTGACCCCTGGTGACCTGGCCGGGTGACGTCAGAGCCGGGGTACAGGGGTCACGGACAAAAGTGATGCCAAATATGGAAGTGATTTTTTTCAGCACATTTTCCTTCATTGTTTCACGGATAGTGATGGATTTTAGTGAAACCAATATAAAGGGTAGATTCATTCCCTTGTTGGTGAATTGGTAGGTCTCTGATTCCTCCAAAACTACACCACGAAACAGATCCCTTATTAGTACAGTTGTGGTAGATAGTCCTTGATCAGTCTGTGATGGAATGAGGGCTGACAGCTATTTCCAACAGTCAACAGTCGATGGTCTGATGATAATGTGGGTATAAATGTTTGGAGTTTTGGGATGTTCCTGTGATTTTTGTTTGGATGAAGCAGAATCCTTCCATTTTGTCAACAAGGGAATCTCCTCTTAAAACCATTGAGTGAATGTGGAGCGACTCAATGAACATGTTGAAGTACAATGGTGGTAAATCTGGAGCAACTGATTCCTCCATACTATTCCAAGCAACAGAATACTCCACTATTTTTGTTCATCTCATCCTGTTTCCTGGCATACTTTGGAGGAATCAAGGTACTCCAATGTAATAAAAGTGAATTACCTCCTTAAACAACCCTGTAATGTAGTCAGAATATTGGAGGTTAATGGGTCCTTCAAATATTGCCCCAAAACACACACACACACACCTATATAGAAAGATCTTGTTTCGTGGCATAGTCAGGAGTAATTTGTTGCCTCCAATGCTCATACACAGTAGAAGGAGAACCAGTATAATCGTAATAAGAGAAAGGAACGATAACGAAACAAGTGGAAAGAAACGTACAGTATAATGATAAAAATGAAGATAATAATAACAATAACTATAATATTACTACTAATAATAATAACTATAATACTAACAATACTACTAATAATAACTATAATACTACTACTACTACTACCGGTACTACTACTAATAATAATAATAATAATAACTGTAATACTAATAATAATAATAATAATAATAATAACTATAATACTAATAATAAAAATTATTATTATTATAAAAAAAAAAGATAAAAAGATGAAGAACTAAAGAGGTGGAAAAAAACATACTCCCCCACCCCCCCTCTCTCTCTCTCTCCATTTCTCTTCCAGCAAACCTACGTCGATCCTGGAAATGGAACGTAAAACACAACTTGTTTGAAGTGGAGTAGGGAAGGTATCAGGGCAATCATTTCGCCTGGCTGACTGACTGACTGACTGACTGATTGATGCGTTGTGTTGTTGTCAGATATTTTTCATTGACTTCCACACACAAAGTTCCTTCTCTCTCCCTCTCCCTCCAAATTGTAGCGTTGACCTGACTAATTATTTATGTGTTCGTTGTTGTCAGATTTGTTTTGTTTTATCATCGACTTCCACACCCACCACCAACATACAATTTCTTCCTCCGCGCCTTTAGAGTCCATTGTGGCGTTGACCTCGGTTATTACATAGGGAGGGGATACTGAATTACAGGTGTTTAAGTTAACCAAACGTACGTAGGTAGTACTACTTGTGATTTTTGTGCATATGTAACTGAGATATACCTCATGTTATCCCTCTAAAATAATCATAACCCTTCATTTAACTCATTTATGCTTCACGTTAATCTTCTAATATATATCCCTTAATTTAACTCATTTGTGATTCATGTTAAACCTCTAATGTCAAGATAACTAACCCTTGACTTACCCGGTTGATGTGGTGTTGACATTCTCGCCAAATACACACACACACACACACACACACACACACACACACACACACACACACACACACACACACACACGAGTTATACGAGTTGGAGATTCGTCGCAGCCTATAAACTTTATAAGAAAGGGTTTTAATAGATGGATGTAATATCAAGTGAGGCTACGATATGTGGCGGTGAAATATTTAACCATTTCCTGAGAGAAACTCTATCTACATGTATGGTTTCTCACTAACTCGTTCCATCAAACAATGTACAGCCGGCTCCCTATACCTTTCCACAAAATACTAAGACGGACAAAAACATGATGCAGATCGTTGCTAAATTTCTATATCCCTTAAATAATTTCCACGAGCAGTAACAACAGTAATAACACACACCAGCACTACCAAGAACAATTAAGAGAACAAGATAGGAGTTTGAATACCTGAATACAAATATATATACTATACTTCCCTCACCCCATCAGTGTGTGAATCTAATGGGTCTTTACTGAGGGCAATTCTAATATCTGCCGAGTCATTTCATCCGTCAGTAAAGAAAATTAAAGGTAATCTATAATTATAATATCCCTTGCCATGTTCTCGATCCACTCTTGCGGTTGTTGTTGTTGTTGTTGTTGTTGTTGTTTGTTTGTGTTGTTGTTGTTGTTGTTGTTGGTGTTGTTGTTGTTTGTTTGTGTTGTTGTTGTTGTTGTTGATAGTGGTGGTGTTTTTTATGTTGTTGTTGTTGTTGTTGTTGTTATTTGTTTGTTTGTGTGATAGGTGCATAGGAGTTATATTCTATGTTGTGTTGTAATTGAAGTAGCATTGTTATTCCTCCACTACAACAACAACAGCAACACCTCTCTCTCTCTCTCTCTCTCTCTCTCTCTCTCTTAAGTGCTCGTGAACCCACATCTCTTGCTCCAATGGTTCATATTTTCGAAGCCAACAAGAGGAAAGAGGTCGAACTGCAAATAAATATACCCCAGGATAAACAAGACTCAGAGGCAGGGGTGAGGCAGGGGTGAGGCAGGGGTGTGTGTGGGTGAGTGAGGCAGGGGTGAATGGGTCGTTGAGACAGGGTGTGAATGAGTGAAGTAGGGATGAGTTGGGGAGACAGGGGTGAAAGAGTGAAGCTGGGGTGTATGAGGAAGTAGTGAGTGAGAAGTGCGTGTGAATGAAGAAGGAAACGTGAATATGGCAGGAGTAGGTGAGTGAGGAGGGGTGAGTGAGTGAATGAGGAAGATATGAGTCTGGCAGGGATGACTGAGTGAGGCAGGGTTGAGTAAGTGTGTGAGGGATGAGGGAATGAGTGAGGCAGGGTTGAGTAAGTGTGTTAGGGATGAGGGAATGGGTGAGGCAGGGTTGAGAGAGGCCAGAACATAATTTATAAAGGGTGGGGGTTAGGTTAGAGTGGATCTTGTACGAGGGTGGGTGAAGTAAAGGCTTTGCAGGAGAAGCTTGCCTCGAGTTATTTACCACAGCAAGTAAATCAGATTAATGCCTATCGACCGTACGGATGGAGTTCACTAGAAACTCTATTGAAGTTGAAACTGAACGGCATCACATATTGGCAACCTCAGCGGATGTATGTACAGTATGTCTGAATGCATCTTCTCACGTTCGTATTCTAGAGACGTGTGATTGGTTAGTCAATCAGTGAGTATAGTTTACATACTTAGGCACCTTTCTATATTTTTTCCTAACTCGGTGTTTGCACAGGTGTTGCTTTCCTTTCTTGGTATATAATTTATACAGTATAGCTGCAGCAAAATGGTGTAATATTCTATATACTAACTGGGTTTATAGACATATTTCCCTGCAGCTGGAAGAGTCAAAATATTCGAGGGATATGAGAAACTCCATGTAAATGAGAAATCTTGTTAAAACATTGCCATGGAACGAGTCATTCGGGACAGAACATATCCTTGAAACCTGAAGGCCACATATTCCTCAGGAGAGTGTATACGTCATCACTCTGATATGGTGTGACTTGTGGCTCATGGTCACACACACACACACACACACACATACACACACACACACACACACACACACACACACACACACACAGAGGTGCCTACATATTCTCAGTCCTGCAAATGTCTGTCTTTCATAAGTTTGGGCATGTCTGTATATTTTATGTAGAAACACTTAGAAGTCTTAGATAAATAAATAGATATAAAAAAAAATCTACACCAGTAAATAATTATGCAGTACACTATACATATATTATTACCTTCTCTAGAATGGTACACTATAATATACTTGTAAGCCTCAAATACACAAAAAAACAGACGAACATACAGATGCACACACAACTGATGTCATATTTTGAACAATAGTATTAATACACATACACACGGCCCGTTACCGACATGCACATATAGAATATATGTAATCAGAATGCAATTGCACACACGCAAACTGATGCAGTCACATATCTTACTCAATTGCATCCCTTCATTTCCCGGAATATATTTATTACATGCAAATGTTGGTGAAATTTGAAAGTGATGAAGGAACAGGATGAAAGGGAAGCAGGATTGAGGTAGGAATGAGATAAAAATGTAGCAGAACAGAGGCAAGAATTATGCGGAATCAAGGTTTGGCTGAGTTGTAAGCGAGAGAGAGAGAGAGAGAGAGTGAGTGAGTGAGTGAGTAGCGTGGGTGCTATGAGAAGCCTTAATCACAGCCACTAGTAGGAACCTCCCACTGCATATATTGTTCTCTTGAATACGGTAGGAATTACACACACTGAAATGTTACATCTTTACTGGCTGGTGGTAATCTGTGCTGTAGTTTTTAAATAAGTGATTTTCTGTATACATATAAGGCCCTCAGTGCTAATTTCGTTTACTAACCAGTGATGCAGAGTTTGTCAAGATTAATGACTATCTTATCATTTTTCTTCATCTTTTCAGTAACTGCTTGAAAACGAGATCTTGTTTATATTCCAAGCATTCCATTATTTATCTAGCCATACGTATAATAATTATATTATAATGGAACTACTTTAAACTTGACGCTCTGACCAATTTATAAAAGGTGTTTTGAAGTAGAATGAAAACATGTGAAATAAATTAAAGGAGAAGTTTAAAGTCATTCGTTATAAAAGAGAAAGACAAGTATGAGCAGATTATGATATGCAAGGCGTGTAAAGCCGAGATATCAGTGTTCTGTAGCGAGGTGGACGGTACCAACGCGTGAAACAGGACTGAGACGAGTGTAAGTAATTAGAGAATGAGTGGTGGTGCAGCGAGGCGAGGCGTGAACACCTGCCGCGTCAGATTAATTAACGTGCATAAGATTTTGTCAGTGAATTTTAGGCCACTGTTTTCTTTTCACTGTACATTTGAGCAAGTGGAAAGTGCGAGTAACATAGGAGTGTATATTACGGCCACATCTGGCTACCAGGTAATAATTTTAGTAATTCACGTTCCACTTTACATTGGTTCTGGGGTCTTAGTGATTAATTGATAATAAATACCAGGGTTTACTACAAAAAACTGAAAGATATTGCCATATACAATCATATTTTTCTTACACTCTCTATTTGCTCAACCGTACCATGAAAGACGCTATTCCATTATTATATAGGTGTTGAATTATTGGTATGTCATATTTAGGAGGGACCAGTAGTCACTAATTTCGTCACTAGTACATCCCACCTAATGATCAGATCAGGTGTTACAACCACGAGTGTTTATAATGCTTCCTGATTCCACGTTGATGCACAGGATAACAAGGAGAGATCATTTCACCCTTGGCTACACACTATAATGGCACACTTTATGGTTAGATTCTTTTGTTGGAGTGCCTTGATTCCTCCAGTGTATGTATGCCAGGAAACAAAACCAAATGGAGACAAAAAAATAATGGTGTTCTGTTGCTTGAAATAGTTTGGAGGTATCTTTTGCTCCAGATTCACCCACACTGTACTTCCTCCCTCCACCTTAACACTCTGAGAAGAACTATTAAATATTGTATGAATGTCCACGTAAAAATGTGTATGCATGAAGAGCAGAAAACGTGATTTGGTAAAGTACAAGATCACCTTATTGCAAACAAAATCTTGGGACACTCGGAATTCGGGATTAGTCAACAAAAAATTCCTATGCGTTTCGATACAGCTGAAGGAAATATATTAATCATCTAAGCACAAGTTTATAAACAGTGAGTAATTTCATTCGTGTAGACTGTAGAGTGTTAACAAGATGATGCTGGGAAGAGAGGTGTAGGGATTGTGTGTGAACTTGAAAGAGAGAGAGAGAGAGAGAGAGAGAGAGAGAGAGAGAGAGAGAGAGAGAGAGAGAGAATGAGAGTGTGTGTGTGTGTGTGTGTGTTGTACTGCATTGTGGAGAGAGAGAGAGATAGAAAGAGTTGTATTGCATTGTGGAGAGAGAGAGAGTTGTATTGCATTGTGGAGAGAGAGAGAGAGAGAGAGAGAGAGAGAGAGAGAGAGAGAGAGATATGCTTAGCTGGTAAGGAGTTATTGAGTTACAGAGAGGAGGAGGAGGCAGGTAATAGTTTCCTGCATAATTATTATAAGCCCTTTGTTATATTGTTGCCTGTGTTATGTTTCAACGCTAGACTATTTCACCACTATTTCTCAAAGACGTCGGTAACTGAGGTGCTCATTTACATAATAATTATAATAGTCATAACAAATAAAAATAACAATAATAATAGTACAAATAATAATATTAATAATAGAAGTAATAATAATAATAATAATAATAATAATAATAATAATAATAATAATAATAATAATAATAATAATAATAATAATGAAAAAAATTAAATAAATAATTAAAATACAATAAAAATATAAATAATAATAATAATAATAATTAATAATATATATATATATATATATATGTGTCTATAAGTCACCCTCACGTGTATCAAAACCAATATATATACTGTATATACTTTTACCCACATCAATAATTATATAGGCCTGGTTCGGGTTACTTTCTGCCTCTGGTCTCTTCTTCATTCATCCTTTTGTTTCTTTTATTCTCGTTTCCTCTCGTTTTCTGACCTCATATATATTTCCTCCCTCACACACCTTCTCCTTCTTCATCCGTGTCCAACTTTCCTAATATTTTCTTTGCAGTTATGGACCCTGTGATCGTGTATGAGAATTGTTGGAGGCTTCTGATTCCTCCCTGACCATACCACGAAACGAGTTCCTGAATCCTATAGGTGGTGTTTCGTGGCAATATTTGAAGGACTCTTTATATACGATGTCTCCCATTTTCCGACTAGGTTACATACATACATCATAGGGTCCTTTTAATTAAACTCTCCTTCTCTCTATCTATCTCGTTATTTTCGTTATTATTTTCGTTATTATTTACGTTACTATTTCTTAACAAACCTATTCCTTTGTTAATCTCCTACTCTCTCTCTATCTCTCTTAAGTCTCTGTCTCTGTCTCTCTGTCTTTGTCTCTCTGTCTCTGTTTCTCTGTCTCTGTCTCTGTATCTCTGTCTCTGTATCTCTCTCATCTGTAACACTAGCCTAGCCTTCCCTCAGGTATACCCACGCAACAAGCGGTCAGTCAAACCCATTTATTTATTCATTAAAAGTTCCATTGCTCTTGCCTCTATTCCTGTCTCCACTCACAGTTAGTCTACTCTTTCTCTCTGCCTCTCTATACGCCTCTGTCAATATGAAAAGGGTCGCAGGGAAGGGGAGATGGGGAGAAGGGGAGAAGGGGGGATTGTTGGGGGAATATTGTACACGCCTTGGGGTTTCCAGTGTACAGTAGGTGTGCATGTAGTATACAATATTAATTTGACCCCAATCTCTCTCTCTCTCTCTCTCTCTCTCTCTCTCTCTCTCTCTCTCTCTCTCTCTCTCTCTCTCTCTCTCTCTCTCTCTCTCTCTCTCTCTTCCTTCTTGCTGTGTACTTCATGACCTCATATAACTCGACACCTTAGACTTAGAGCTCACCCTGGCCACACCCACCCCTTCTGAGTGACTCCCTGGGCTGCCCAACTTGGCCCATCCTTCATTCAACATTCCTCCTCTCCACAGACTTTCCTAACGCATCTTGTCCATCCCTCCTCCCGTCGCATCGATTTTTTCTCTTATTCGTCTCTGCACTTTATTTATGTTCTGTTCTTCCTTATATTTTCTCTTATGAACCATGAAACTCGTGAACTCTAAGGACATTTAAAAAAAACTGCTTATAATACTATTCTTGTTAATTGTATGTTTGCTGACAATTACTATTATTTATTGTTATTAGTTTAATATCTACATACGAAGATAATTATGGAAGAAAATTGAATTATTGTTCAAAGGTCGAGACGCTAAAAAAAATAAGCGATGAGAAAACTTTCGACTTACCTGGTATTACGATATTTTCATTCATATGATTTGTATATAACAGTACAAAAATTATTATCCCCAGCTACCCACTCTGACAAAGCAGAGAGTTCTAATCTTACTTCTTTCATGTGTGCGTAAGTCCGATTGTATTTTTACCCCGGAGAATAAATCTTGTAAAATGAACGTGTGATACGCAAACATTTTTTCAAAACTTCTTGTGTTAGGAGAGGCTTAATAATTGGAAGTAAAATTGCCTGGTTAATCCTGGACTTTATTACGTAAATTTCTTTATTGAATCGACACCTTCACAAAACAAGGAAATCAAAAGAAAACATAGAGGCTATTGACTGAATGTTTTTTGTTCAACCAGTGAGGAAAAGTGTTGGACCCTGGAGAACGTTAAGGAGGAAGTACAGTGTTGGTAAATCTAGAGCAACGAATTCCCCCAAACTATTCCAAGCAATAGACCACCATTATTTTTGTTCATCTGTTCCTGTTTCCGGGCATACTTTGGAGCAATCAGTAGCCCACAAATTTACCAACAAGAGAATCTCCACTTAAAACAAACAGTACCTTGTCCCGACCTACCTGAACAAATAAAAAAAATCTCTGACAATCAGAACGAGAGGCACTCAGCAACTCTCCCTCCCTTCCCTTGCTAAACTTGTGAGCGCCATCAGAAACTTAGCTCTAACTTGTGTACGTAGCAAACTTTTTCCTTATACTGTATACATTTTGTCCCTCTCGCGTTGTACAGTCTCGAAAATAAGTTTGAGGTACAGTTGAAGTGGATAATGGTCTGCCACTTGGAGTACAGATCCTGTTTACCAATACCGTATTATTATTATTATTATATTGGCTTTATTGGGTGTCATCCAGAACTACAGAACAAATAATTTTATATGAGTTCATCTTGTGACGTTTTTGGGGGATGGTACAGTCATGGTCATAAGTTTCAAGACATACATGGATAACTCAAACAAATTGCTGACCAATGTGTTCTCGTTTTTATATTGAATAGTGAGTTGCTGATTGTAGTAAATTAGAAGATGCTGTTTCAGGGGGAAGTATCGTGTTGGTAAATCTGGAGCTACTGATTCCTCCAAACTATTCCAAGCAACCGGCCACCACTACTTTTGTTGATCTAGTCCTGTCTCCTGACATACCTCTGAGGATTACAGGCGCTCCAATGTACCAAAATTAATATATCATCCCCTTAAACTACTTATTGGAACTGGAAACTATCAAACATTTTTCTTTCAAACTGTGCCGGAAAATAGTTTATTATCACGAATGTTTTTTTTTTTTTTTTTTTTTTTCTATAACAGTTTAGAGGGATTAGAAATGAGTGAATGTCCGACAAATCACGGATGTAATCATGGAAAGAAAAGTTAAAGACTGCAGATAACTTTTAAGGTAAGTCATCACAAAGACAGGTTATCGCAAAGATCACTTAAAGTCTCAAGTTTATACTACAGTATTTTACCAGCGCGCGCGGGTGTGTGTATGTGTGTGTATGTGTGTGTGTGTGTGTGTGTGTGTGTGTGTGTGTGTGTGTGTGTGTGTGTGTGTGTGTGTGTGTGTGTGTGTGTGTGTGTGTGTGTGTGTGTGTGTGTTTGCGTGTGCGTGTGTGTGTGCGTGTATATATGTACGTATGAGAGAGAGAGAGAGAGAGAAACATAAGTTGTATTTATGTTGCTGAAAATATAAGAAACTGAAGTAAGATGTTGGAAAGAAAGCCTTGGGTCCGACACTCCAGCCTCGCCACCTGGGCAAGAAGAGGCTCTCCAGGCCACGATATTGCTTTCTTATACCGCTCCCTAACGCCTCATGCACACCACCTCCCTCCCTCCCTCCCTCTCTCAGGACGGCTCGCTCACTGATTTGGACGTGGCTATCCTTCCTATTTCCTATCCTTCCTATTTCTTACGAGGAAGGAATGAGCGGCAGAACCTTCCCAATTGTTTCCTTACTGTGGTAATATGTTAACCTTACAGTCCCAGTCAGTAGGTCGTACTCTATTGAAGGTTTTGATTAGTACTATGTTAAAAATTCTCGAACTATATATGAGCTGTGTGTGTTTTTAATATATCTAAGTTAACTAGATATATGAACTGCCTTTCTTTAATTGAGCGCCATGAATATTTTCCAATTCACATATTACTTAAGTGAAGAATCTCTTGTTAGTAAATTGGAGGGCTACTGATTCCTCCAAACTATGCCAGGAAACAGACGACTCCATTGATATTGTTAGGGGATCTGTTTCGTGGCATAATTTGGAGGAATCACAAGCCCACCCCACTTTACTAACCACAGATTCCTTCATTAAGAATTGTCATCAGTCATTGTCTAGTTACTAAACGTCGATAAGCTGTGGGTAAAATTATTCATTGCCTTCCTTATAACATTACTTCTTGCCTGCCTTATAACATTACTTCTTGCCTGCCTTATAACATTACTTCTTGCCTGTCTTATAATATTATTTCTTGCCTTCCTTATAACATTACTTAATCTGCAGTACTTCATCCAGCCCGTCACTGAACAGATGGTTGAGAAAACTGAATGCAATTAAGTTATATTGAAAAACGAAGTATAATTTTTCCTCCACATCCACTACCACTCCAACACATATTTCCTTTTTCTCCATTGTGTTGTTGTTGTCAGACAAAGGATGGACAATAAAATCATTCTCTCTTTTCGGTTTCGTTTGGTTTTTCTCACTTTTTGTCACTCAGGCTCCGATATTTTTTATGTATTTTTTTTTCTATCTCTATTCAAAACTCGGAACATTTTTGTCTTGCAACTGTTTTATGTTGTAGTATGAAACAATTATACATGTGTGAATGACTCTTACGTCCTGTACATTTCACTCGTAATGGTTTGTTATATCTATTTCTTGATCGGTCAAGACTTATAAAATAAATTGATTAGCGAATTTTTCCTCTGGTACTGAAGTTTACTTTAATTAATGTTTATGAAAAAATATATATATTATAATTATAAACTGTATACACTATAATTATACCATATTCCCACAGATTATTTTTCTCTTCGATCAAAAAAGTTAATTGTTCATACCACACTTCTAACAACTATATCAGTACTTCACACCCAGTCACCGTCTGTCATACCTCTGGACACTACGAACACAATCCTCCCGGCAACACATCGATCTCATTTGCTTTTCCTCTCGATTTTCTCATATTTACGCCACACTCAAGTTTCACAAGGCGTGTGATTGCGTGGGTATTAATATTCCCTCGTGTAATCCTCTTGCAGCCACTGTCCGTAATCCTCCAGTAACCATGCAGCGCTTTCATCTCCCCTGCTGTTACTTTATTTCTTTGGGTTACTACATCTCCCACTTCCTGTCCACGCTTTCACCTCATATTTAGAATTACCCTGAGATTACAGTTGGGGACATATGAAACTGGGACACATGTAATGGGGTCACACGTATATAGTATAGGATGAGACGTTGTGTGTAGAGGCGACGCGTCCCATTCTATCTATGCTTGCTTGCTAAGGGGTCCGTTTGATGTGTGTATACTTCATGTGTCCCCAATTGTACATACTGTAAATTGATAAACTAAATAATAAATTCTCCCCATTCACTACTACTCGTATTTTTGTATGTGTTTCTTACTCAGCATTAATTATCTTTCCAGTTTCCTTTTTCTCTTTCATTCCTCTCAGTTGAAGTTGTTGTTATGTCGAAATTATTGGCCATCGTCACGAAACAGTTTTAATAGATTTTCAGTTGCTGCTAATACGAGATCAAAGTGGTCCTTGGTGGTCTTTCAGCGATCGTAATTAAACCTTCATTATGGCATTGGAAGAAACAAATAATGCAGTTGAAAATGATTTATCCCTATTAACGGCAGGTGGGTTAATAAGGTGAACGAACAGCCACAAAGGACTCGACTCCCTCCATGTAGAGAAAATCTTACCCAACACCACAATCGTTTATCGAGAGAATAGATGCTTACAGTTGTCTGAAAGAATCTGAATGCATTGAGATAATATTAATAAGTACGGTACGTGAAGATGAACACCAAGCAGCGATACACTTTGAAGATCACAAAAGTTCATTCTTAATCTTATATTCGCATCCACTAGTGACCCTCGTGTAGTAAATGTGAGCAAAATTCAAATCTGTTATTACACCAAAAAAAAAAAAAAAAAAATTATTCCTTATCATCATAGCTCATTTTATTACGACTTTCCTCATTTTTTAACAACAACAGAAGCAGCTGCAGCGGGATGAGAAGTTGACGTCGTCGTAGGATTACTTGACCCGCAACGACAATAACATAAAATAACAACAGAAAAAAAACCCTGTGTACAGTAAAAGTCCCAGGTGTGTGTGTGTGTGTGTGTGTGTGTGTGTGTGTGTGTGTGTGTGTGTGTGTGTGTGTGTGTGTGTGTGTGTGTGTGTGTGTGTGTAGCTTTTGATGTAGACTTCAGGAGATCGCCGGGCACGATTTATTATTCTGCGAAATGGTGAGCCTGCAACTACCCACAGAAACGAGAAAATTCTTATCTAAACCACCAACGCTCTCTCTCTCTCCAGTCGTCCACACATAGTTTATCAACACAACATCTACATTGGACGCCACTCGGGATGAATTGTGAGAAAAGTCTGGGTGGTTCATATTTAGTGATACTGAGTTGGACACTGATATATCGGCCACCAATACATCATGATACACTGATATTTTGTTCATTATGTAGGTGATTCCTAACATTATTATACACGACAGATTTATTTATGCTTGTGAATGTGGCATAAATATTTTGCACAATATTTAGAAAAAAATATTATAGATATGCAACAAATTTAAAGGTTATTCTGCTGTTTATATTGATGAACAGAATGTGAGTTCTGATTACATTATTATACGCCCATCAGCTGCATATCCTTATTAAGTATTTAGCAAAATATGTTCGTTGTATCTTCCAAAAATTGACGGTAGCGAATTAAATCATAATCAATATATATATATATATAATATATACATGAAGGTGTTTTGGTTGTGTTGGCCAATCGCACACAAATTACACATGTCAATAAAGTATGGTGATAATCTATATTTAAAGTGGTGTTTATTTGCTCGACTCTCCCCTCACATTTTGGTGGGGTTGATGGTGGACTGCTGTAATGAGTGAGCATAAATTAATATAAACATGGATAAGTACCATCAACACAACATTTTACAGTATGACCAAATGTTGGTCAAATTAATGATCTCTGCTTTATCTACAGCTCCCGGGGGAGAAAACAAAAACACATGCACTCGTGGAATTATCTAGGTTAAGAGGTCGTGATCCAGCACCAGGTAGAAACAAACCACTGTATAGATTATATTATTATAAAGTGTACACAAGGTTTGTATAGTATTTCCTCGCCACCCCTCCGGTCCCCCTGGTGTCTCCTCGTTGCCGGTGCAATTTGGACAGCACTGAGGGGAGACACCACCACGTCTTCAGACCCACACTGATTAAACGTTGATTGGCTAAAGGTCAGACATCATTATACCGTGGCAAGGGAGGTTGATGTTGCTGAAGTGCCCATCCTACAATTTACTCTACAATAAAAGTCAGTCACATAAACGGGAATTCCCACATAAACGCCGGACACATGAAATACTGGAACCCTTTTACAAGATGCATAGGCTAGTAGTAGTAGTAGTAGTAGTAGTAGTAGTAGTAGTAGTAGTAGTAGTAGTAGTGATCAGTGTATCTGAGACATTTTAAGACATATTCTGGATGCTCTATACTTTCGTGTTCTCTTTAATGCCTGTCTCAGATATATTCCTATGAAGTACTGCCTAGGTGAATTAATAAAACTAAATAGGAACTCATATTGGAATTATAAGGCAACAGGTTTTGTTAGACGAGTTAATTTATCATTTATGAAGAAATTACCGAGAGCATAATCATTATTTTTTTTTTTCCTTTTTTCCACTGGATGTTACACTACATTGTAAAAAAAAAAGTATCATTGTCCAGAATTTAACGTGTAAACTGGCGCCTGCAGAAGAGGGTCGGAGAGATTAGAGGGATAATAGAAGATTCAAAGAGTGGAGGGGAGTTAAAAGGAGATAGAGAGAGACAGACACAAATACAAAGCCTGAGAGTGAGAAACTGAGGGTGAGAGACAGAGGATGAGAGTGAGACAGAGTGAGATAGAGAGTGAGAGACAGAGAGTGAGAGACAGAGAGTGAGAGACTGAGAGTGAGAGACAGAGAGTGAGAGACAGAGAGAGAGAGAAAAATACAAAGACTAAGAGTGAGAGACTGAGAGTGAGAGACAGAGGATGAGAGGCAGAGAGAGAGAGAAATACAAAGACTGAGAGTGAGAGACTGAGGGTGAGAGACAGAGTGAGAGACAGAGTGAGAGACAGAGAGTGAGAGACACACACAGACAGACAGCCAACAGAGGTCACTAGGGAACTAACCAAGGTCTTCCAATATCTATTACTTAGTTTCTCGGGTGCTTCTAGTTGAGGTAAGGATCAGGTGGTGTAATCCTCTCTATACAGGTTTGTTTCTCTTGCCTCCATCCTCTCTTTCCTTCCTTTACTGTCTTTCACCTTCACCGTTAGCTACTCTTCTCTTCCTCTGATCTCTTCTTCCCCATTCCTTCTTTATTCCTTTTTTCCTCACCCTATTCCTTCTTCATTCCTCCTTCCCTCACCCTTTCCTTAATTAAGTACCGGTACACTGTTTTTGTTTGATACACTTTTCAGCGTCTGTTTTAGGAGGATCTTTTTCTTCCATGAGATAGTAAACAGTCATTTATATGCCCTCAGTTTGCTCCTAAAAAAGCTACAAACAGCAAAGTCTTAACACTATCAGTATTAAAAAAAAAATATTCGTCCTTCTGCTCAGGGACTGTAGCTCATATCACAATGATTTTATGTCTCAAACAGTTTTACGATTTTCTTTAAGTCGGATTTCATGTAATACCGAGTTTCCATACATTTCAGTCCCTGACTATAGAGACTGTAGGTCAGAAATATAGGGGTGTGAACTACAACGTTACCATGTACAGGACAGTTCGGTACTATATGTGTAAAATAGAGAAGGTCCAGCTCTGAGGTTTCACTTCACTGGCCCGTCAGCCTGCCATGAAAACTGACGTGCCGTTAACTGCATGGTGCATGGCGTCGCTCCACTGCATGACGATATTTGACCTTACAGTGACGGCCAGTGCCACCAGACTCACCAGGGCACATACACATTGTTACCAAAGACTATTTTATTTTAGGAAACACGTTAAGAAGATATTTAGCGTTTATATCCATGAAGTTTTCGACGCCAGATTTGCATCAACATCATATTCACCAATAATTAATCAACTCGATTAATTAAATGTCTTATGTGCCCTTCACATCTGAAAATTTTAAACTATATGTTAGACTATGAAGGTTTCTATGTATTTTTTAACTGCTCGTCGTCGTATAATTAGTTAGTGAACTACGAAATTGCAATGAAGATTTTCTCTTGCCTGATAAAAGGTTTACTGATTTAAAAATGGGTGTAAAAAATTATACGATATTTTTTATCACGCGTCAATCTAAGTTAATAGAGAAATCTCCGGTCTCATTGGGGATGGGAAACTCGCTGAAAGGAAAAGGATAAAAAAAAAAAAATTGTGATGGACGGAAAATGTAAGAGAAGATGGACGATGGTGATGATGATGATGATGATGATGATGATGATGATGATGATGATGATGAAGAGAGGGAATAAAAAAAAATACAAATCACATACAAACAGCAACACACCTACTGGTCCTTACAAGGCAATGTGATTACTCTATGCTAGCCATGTAAATATTTTGTTAGTGTAGTCTGGCTTTTGTTTGTTTATGTAACTAATAACTGTGTTTTGGGTTCAACCTTGGCTGAGTGTCTGGGATGGGAAGAGAGCCACCAAACAAACTACTGTATATTCACCAGAACTAAACGACTTCTGAGACAACAAACAGTTCCTTTAATTCTTCTTCCACTACAGGACTGATATAATATAGCTGTACACTCGCATTCCAAAGTATGTATCCAGGCATCGAATAGCCTGCTCGAGTATTAAGTGAAATCAAGCAAATATCAACCAGGATAAGCATGTAATTGGTTCACTAGTAGCTCCTATGTGAAATAGTTTAATAATTCAACAAGACCTGGATACATATATTGAATTTCGAGTGTACTATCAAAGACGAAACTCGTGTTGAGAAATCTGGTGAAAATTTAATGATGGTAGAGGGCTATAGACCATATCTGACGTGAACGTTATAGTGGTGTGAGTTTCATTATGTTTCACGAGTTTTGTTTAATCATTGGACAAGACAGCAACACCGAGTTTTGTCTCTGATAGTATATACAGTACATAATTCCCAGTGAGGTTTATATTAATCATTCGGAAACAAAATAATTCACAGAGGGAGGGAGGGAGAAAGGGCTACAAGCAACACTCACCAAATCCCACTTTCCGTATCTAGATTGTCTTACAAATACAACCAACCAAGTGCCACAGAGAACCAAAACACATAAAACAGATACCAACCAACCACTGAGCTGAGACTGGCAGAGGAAAATTGCTGACCGAATGACGCTGTATTATGTATGTACAGTCGAAATAGTTGTTAAAGTAAAATTCTGTTTACACGTGGCAGAGAGTGTTTTTGGTTTGACTCCCATTGTTTGGTTGACAAGTTGTATACAGTACCTGGAAGAAGTACTAAATCTGTCGTCCGTCAAAGTACAGTGCACAAGAATTTATAACCTTGTGTGCCAGCCAGGTTATATATCCATCCGTCATAGTATTAGGAACCCGCAGAAAGATTCAATCCCCTTCAAACTTTGCTCTTAATAAATCGTCCAACTCGCCGCTTCCATCACCTGATTTGACGGACGTTCGTTGGTGGGGAGATGAATCTAGGCCAGTTGTGATAGAGAGTGAGGAGGAAGAATGGAGATAGATAGATAGAGAGAGAGAGAGAGAGAGAGAGAGAGAGAGAGAGAGAGAGAGAGAGAGAGAGAGTTAGGGACGGTGGATGAAAAGAAAGGAAGTGAGCAGGGTGAGATTGTGAGCGAAAGGGAGAGAAGAGAGAGGAGGGAGAACGGGGTGATCGTTAGGTGACAAAAAGAGGGAAGGGATGAGCGTGTAAATGTAAAAAAAAAAAAGAGAGAGAGAAAGAGGGAGTGAGACTTGTGAATGGAGGAATGAAGGGATGGACAGTAGGAGAGTGAATAAAGGGGAGTGAATGGTTGGTAGGGACGCGAGTTACATGTGTAAAGAAATGTATAGAGAACACGTGAAGCAATATGAGTTTCCATGTTGGGTATGTGTTGATAGTTTGGTCATGAGTAATATAATTGGATTGTAGTAAAATAAATGAGTCGGCCTTGATCTGAACCTGCCAACACCCTATCTATACTCGTGCACAAGTTTGTTAATGAGAAGCCAGAGAGCCGTACTGAGGAGCAAACTAACTAACTCTCTGTCTCTCTTCTTGACGTACCAGGAATCAGAAGTTGTGGCATAAGCAATGATTGTGTTCTCCCATGTATCCAAGTACGACAGTGGGCCAGGCAGTGTTAACTATGATGTTCACGGTGGTGTTTTTTGTCACAGAGTTTTGATCCTGAATATATACACAGTCGATCCCATGTTTTATTCACCCCCAGAACGAGTCAGATTCATCAGATTATATTTTTTTATTAATCCATATATCAAGGCGAAGGTGTTTCTGAGTTTAAAATTATTATTATTTTTGAGAGTATGTCCGCTGGCTTTAGAGATTAGGTACATATTTATAATACCGATGCAATACTTCCTGTAGACTAACATATGCCTAATCAGATTTATTATTAAAAACCAGGTGTGACCCTAGAAATAAAAAGAGCTTCACATTTCTCTCCCTCTACCCTTCTCCATTTTCCATATTCTTAAAACTTCACCATTCTTTCACCTACAGTTTGCATCTTTCATTCCTATTTTCTTCCCTTCACTTTTCTTTTCACCCCTCTTCCACCTCACACCTGTACTTCACCTTCCTTCCTCTTCACACCTGTACTTCACCTTCCTTCCTTTTCACACCTGTACTTCACCCCCCTTCCTTCTCACACCTGTACTTCACCCCCCTTCCTCCTCACACCTGTACTTCACCTTCCTTCCTTGGTGGCATCAACGGCTGTGTTTGGGATTTACATAATGTGCAAATGTCCTGGAAGTGAGCGTCACAGAGAAGGCGAGTAGACCAACTTGGAGAGCAATCCGTGCATTGTTGCTTGCTGCCGGCATCCGCTAACTGCCTCCTTCATTTGCATGTGCACCTGTGATTGCAACACCTACAGACCTCTTCTCATTAGCATACAATAGCAACTGGGTGTCCTTATTGCCTGTTTGCTGAGGAAAAGTTTTCGAATAGGATTTTCTTGGAATTACCATCATTGTCATAATATATGAATTATGGAAAGCTACATTAGCCCTGTTCATTCTTGCCATTCACCTTCTCATTCATGAGTTACTTTTTAGCACACGGTAGATAAATTTGTAATGCAGATATTAATTGGTTGATGGACAAGTCTATATGTTCAATTTCAATACATTTCTACTGATTACTATGGAGTTGCCGTATAAAGCAGCCGTTACAGCCAACTGCAATTTTCTAACTTGTTTTCAAAACTCTTGTGATCTTAAAATTGCGTTTCATTTCGAAAGTTTATCCAATAATTTACCTCTCTGCTTCCCACCTAGTGTTGTCCAGTTTAGCTCCAGAAGCAAAACTAGACAAGCTGACTGTAGTTTGTGACAGTCTATGATTCTTGATTACTTTACTTTATTGAGAAAGGTAAGAACTAAAGGCAAGTATCCAGCTTAATGTCCACAGCTGGGATCTTTGTAAAATAAATGAGAGGTCCATAATTAAATTCAATTTCGTTCCAGGTCCCTAGACTCATTACGTTTGACAGAGCATAAATCGTAATAAGGGAGATTATGGATGAGAGTATCATGTTCCAGAGTTGTCTAGTGGTGTATAATATGAAAGAATCAGAGTACCGGTTAACTCTTACATAATAGAGTTTACAAGTCATGTACCATTTATTCATAACTCTCTCTTTCCCACCACCATATCTCTAGGTAGTCTCACTCACCCTTCGTCCATCATTCACTGTCCAGGTGGGGTTGGTGCCTCACTGGTGTTTGCCTACATATTCCCGGCCCGAGCACAATCTGTAGAATTTATTTTATATATTGAGAAAAATGTGGACGAACATCTGAGAGCCCGTTAACTGTCCACAACTGCGAAACCAATGTGAAAGAGCTACAAAATCATGTCCAATTTCGTTCGAGATGCCTAGACACTGCCTTTGATGGAGGATAAGTCATAGATGCCTTGTGATTTACAGTAACCTCCTCTTCGACTGTAATTTATTCATCCAGGCATTCCATCAGTACCACTTGAATGAGTTGAGGATGCCAAGTAGTACAGTCGTGCGTGGTTTTATAATAATATAATGCCTCCTCCTCCTCTAACCCTTGCACCACCTGGCAGAACACAGTCACAGCGAGACAGAAATGAAGGGAGATTAAATAAATGGTTAAGGGTGGAGGGTGAGAGAAGGGAAACTTGGCTGTGACCTTCCCTACATTTAAGGCTGGCACAGTTACACGGATTAGAGGAGAATAGTGGATGATATTTTATGACCACAATTACAGTCATAACGAATATAATTATGGTCACTTCTGAATACAATTTTGCCTGGTATAAATACTTCTTGAGGTGTACATACAATAAGAGGGTGTGTGGGAGGAGGGCACAGGTTTGGGAGGGGTTGGGGTGTGTGGGAATAGGGGGACAGGCTTGGGGTGGGTAGAAAGCCCCCAAAGCCTGTCCCCCTATTCCCGCACCCCCTTAAGAGCTTCGACACTCGGCGCCATACACGTAGGGTACAGCTTTCAAGGTTAAACAAATCCTGGACACAGTAGAGAATTTATTACTGATGGGGAATTATTCTCCTGTGAAATAAAAATGCAAAACAATTTTATTTATATCATATCCATAATTGTAATCACTCGTGTGTGTTGTTATTCGCTTTTTACTAACGATGATTTTCGAAACCACTATATGTTTTAGAATATAAATGTAAAAAATGAATAATTTCCACGACCAATGAACAATATTAACAACCAATTACCACAACGCTGAAGCTCACTTATTTCATAACCATTTCTTTGGTAGGCAAAATAAAATCATTATATCCTTGTCGATGGTGCGAATGTTTTTTTTTTTTAATATATCATTTTTTCAGTAATTTCATATATATTTTTTCCCATTCGCAGTGGTATTATCACTTTGCTGTTGAGGGTAAAAATTGGTTTAAGGTACAGTACATACCCTGTGATCGTGTATGGTAATTGGAGGCTTCTGATTCCTCCTGACTAGGCCACGAAACATGCTCCTTCCATATTGGTTGGTGTTTCGTGGCGATATTTGAAGGACTCATTTATATACCTCCAAGGATAATTTTCTGACTACATCACAGGGTCCCTTTTTATAATAATAATAATAATAATAATAATAATAATAATAATAATAATAGTAATAATATTAATAATAATAATAATAGTAATAATAATAATAATAATATGGTTCATTACGTTTGACTTCCACTAACCAAAAACACACTAAAACTTGCCCTACGCAGCTATTATTATTATTATTATTATTATTATTATTTTTGTTCACTAATACTTGATAAGGATTTGCTGGCTATTCAGAATGCATTCGTCACCTTCATAAACAAAATGCCAATGTATTATTTTGTTTTCCAACTTAATAATATTATGGAGGAAGTTCACTATTTGTGGTAAATCTGGAGCAACTGATTTCTCCAAACTCTCTCTCTCTCTCCCTCTCTCTCTCTCTTCTTTTTCTATTCTCTATCTCTATTTCTATCTCTATTTCTATCTCTATCTCTACCTCTATCTGTATCTGTCTCTCTTTCTCTCACTCTATCTATGTCTCTCTTTCTCTCTCTCTCTCTCTTTCTCTCTTTCTCTCTTTCTCTCTTTCTCTCTCTTTCTCTCTATCTCTATCTCTCTCTCTATTTCTCTCTTTCTCTCTCTCTCTATCTCTATCTCTCTCACTATCTCTATCTCTATCTATCTCTATCTATCTCTCATTTTGATATCTGTGAAACAAGAATGTTCGGCTGACTTTTGTAATTGAAGTAGATTAATTTTATTTCAACTCAGCAAATTGTATCTTGTTTTCATTATTTCTTTTTATTTGCTCTGTGTCTGTCTGTCTGTCCGTCCCGTATCTATCTATCTATCTATCTATATATATATATCTATTATTTCCATTTATTTGCTCTGTGTCTATCTATCTATCTATCTATCTATCTATCTATCTATCTATCTATCTATCTATCTATCTATCTGTGTGTAAGTCCGTAATTATTCTGCCTGTCTGTCTGTCTGTCTATTAGTCTGTGTCCTTCTGTCTGTCTTTTCCAATCCTCGTGTCAATATATTCTCATTAGTGCTGTCTTTTCCTCCTTGATAATATAATTTTGTGGCCGGCATAATATAATTGTCTAGATTATACAGATCACTTTCCATTATTTCCTTTTTCTTAGATTATACAAATCACTTTCCATTATTTCCATTTCCTTCGTCCTCCCATCTCGTCTTCCCTCTTCCTTTTCTGTCTTCTTTCTTTTCTTTCATCTTCTTTCTACTTCATTTTCCTCTTCTTTCCTCCTTCCTCTTCTTTCCTCTTCCTTTTCTTTCCTGTTTTTCCTATTTCCTATTCTTTCCTTTTCTTCCTACAATTCTATTACTGTCTTTCATTTTCACACTTCCTCTCCTCCCCTCTTCGCTTCTCTTCTCTTCGCTTCTCTTCTCTTCTCTTCTCTTCTCTTCTCTTCTCTTCTCTTCGCTTCTCTTCTCTTCGCTTCTCTTCTCTTCTCCTCTTCGCAATCATCTTTCCCTCTCTTCCACCCTCTTCTTACTCATTCCTCTCTTTCTCCGTGTCCTCCTATTCTTTCCTCCCACTCTCCTCCTTCCTCTCATCCTCCCTGTCCCCTCCTAGTCCTTCCTCCCTCTCTCCTCGTTCCTCTCTATCTATCCCTTCCTATTTATTCCTCCCTCTCCTTCTCCTAATCCTTCTCTTCCTCCCATCTCCCATACTTCTCCTTTTATTTGTTCCTTCCCTCCCCGCCTTCATTGAGTTTTGTCTTTCATTTGTTTTCCTCATTCTGTGACCCCGTCTTCCTAAATGGATAGTTTCTGTTCCCCGTAAGATTTTCTAACCCTCTTTATTCCATCACTCTCTCTCTCTCTCAGCTTATAATATAACCCTTAGCCAAGTCTACTGTTAATATATTTTTTTTCTCTCTGTGCACTTTGGTACTGACTTTTTTTTTTACCCTCCACCACCGTCCCCTTGCAAGTTTTATGTCACCTCTCTCTGTGTCTCTTTCTCTCTCCCTGTTCTCCCTTCCTCCCTCTCTCTTTCTTTGTCTCTCTCTCTCTCTCTCTCTCTCTCTCTCTCTCTCTCTCTCTCTCTCTCTCTCTCTCTCTCTCTCTCTCTCTCTCTCTCTCTCTCTCCCTCTCTCTCTCTCTCTCTCCCTCTCCCTCTATCTCTCTCTCTCTCTCTCTCTCTCTCTCTCTCTCTCTCTCTCTCTCTCTCTCTCTCTCTCTCTCTCTCTCTCTCTCTCTCTCACTCTCTCTCTCTCTTTTCTATATATATATATTTTTTTATATGATCCGACACTGGACATAGGCTTAATCAAGCCCGTTATCGTGGCCCAGGTCAACTGATGCTCACGCACACACACGTCACGACTTCCGAACTGGTATCCAGCCACAGAGAGAGAGAAGTGGCCTTATAGTTAGTGCCTGATACTCAAATCGGAAGAGTAAATATTCTCAGGCCCTCACCTGAGAGGATCGATCTCCCGACCTCTAGAGTATGAGTCCAGGACACTACCAACTCGGCCACCTCCCCTATATATCCCACGTCGTCGTTGTTGTTGTTGTCATAGTCGTCCCACGTCCTCGTCAGGCTTAACCCAAAACAATCCCCATCATCCTCACACCCTCTGTGTCTGTGTCTGTGTGTGTGCGTGCGTGCGTGCGCGTGTGTGTGTGCGCGTGCGTGAGTGCGTGAGTCTCATCTCTTATTCACTGAAACTCTCTGTTAATAGTTTATGTCCAGAATCGTATACCTTAGATGGAGGTGTTATACAACACTTTCAACCTGGTACAGAGAGAGAGGAAGGGGAAGGGGCGATGGAGAAATTATTGTTAAAACTTCCTTCTCAACATTAGGCTTCGTGACGACTGGAACATGTTGGTGCATTAATTTCCTAACACCAAATTTTTTCTAGTAATGTTGTTTGGGTAATACTCGAATCAGTCAGAAGAACAATGCCTACAGTAGCCAATATATATAAAATTATGTGCAGAATAAAGACAACCCATGTTAACCACTGTTCTGTGTACGATTTCCTGAGGTCGACTGTACATCTTATTTTTATTTCACTCCCCTTTGTCAGGCAGTCGTACGTGACCTCAGGTAAATGGGATTGTGATTGTTGGTTACTACTACAAAACAACTGATCCATCAAATACAGTAGTAGTAATAGTAGTAATAGTAGTAGTAGTAGTAGTAGTAGTAGTAATAATAGTAGTAGTAGTAGTAGTAGTAGTAGTAGTAGTAGTAGTAGTAGTAGTTATATTATTCTTTATTTACCAAACAGTTCTTCTTCTACAGTATAGAATAATATGTAGGTATAAATGTGAGTTCAGTTTCCACAGTGGGTAACCAAAATATTGATACTCATTTCCCTAGGTACTGTACGATATAACCTGATGGATACAACATCTGAACTTTACTTCGAAATAACAGAGTCCAAATCTTTATTTTCACGACCCTCGACCTCCACCTTGCATTTTTTTTTTTTTCTACCCTGTGTACTGTACAATTGCAGTCACTATGTAGTTCTTTTTTACCCCTGAAGCCTTAAAGGAGAGGAGGAACCACCTAAGAAAATGTGACTAAACCTATGAGAGACTGACTGTATATAGAAGCTTCAGAGAAAAGCGTCGTTTACGAAACCCGCGGGGAAATTTGGCCCCAATCGTTGAATATTAACGACCTACTTTAAAAGCAAGCTCGTGCTCATTATAATACATTACGCCATCAAAGAAAAACAGTCCCACGATTACATGAGAAGGAACCATGGGTAAAATAAAGTGGATTACGATTAGGACCATTAAGGGACCCTGTGATGTAGTCTAAAAGTTGGAGAAAAATTAGTCCTTCAAATTTTGCCACGAAACACCACCTATAGGGAAGGAGCTTGTTTTGTGGCATGGTCAGGAGGAATCAGAAGTCTCCAATTTTATACACGATCACAGGGTCCTTAAAGCTTGACTTGGTACAGAACAACCAATGTAATCATGGAGAATAATATTAAAATGGAAGAATAAATGTAACCCTGTTGTATAATATAATGGTATATCTATATTTTCTTTTTCTTTTTTTGTGCTATGAACGCTTGTGTAGAGAGCAATTTTAGTGTCTGTCATATAATTATAGATTTTGCTTCAGTGATACAAAATTTGATCAAGTTGAAGAATTCTTTTGCTACATTTGATTATCATAGACAGAGAAAATGACCGTGTTAATAAAGGCGAGGGTTAGGGATTTAGAGGCTTAAAAACAGTTATACATGTTTAATTGTTTATGCACCTGTAACTGTAATATGTGTACAGTACGTGTGTGTTTGTGTGTTTGTTTGTTTGGCTTGAATGATGAGAGTGTGTTTGCGTCAGTGAAATAACCCGATTACAGGATTGTCAACATTATGGTACCCTGATAAAGCTAATTAATTAATGCCTTGGTACTGTTCACTCACTTTAATGTTTACCGTAGATCCACTTCGGCCTTGAAACATTTCTGCCGAGGCAAATAATATCTCTGTGTCTGTGTTTGTCATGATATGGTTCATTAGTAGGTATAGTAACTGTTGTATATATATTCTTGTCACTATTTACTTGCTGAATATCTCTGCCTACTCATATATCATACTGTATGTCTGTCTATGTATTTCACTCAATATATTATTCCGTCTTCATATCATTCTGTCTTCCAGATTTAAGACTTCTTTGTTACACGAATTACGTCACAGAACCACCAAAGTCTAAACAGGACAGTGGAAAGACATAATGGTGTCGGTATGTCCCTTTACAGAGAAACCAGTGAACGTAGAGGCAACATGCACCAGAGAATGTACAGTTTACAGACAGACAAACAAACACAGGTACACACACACAGAGGTAACGTAATGCGTACATACACACACAGAGAGAGGTAACGTAATGCGTACACACACACACACAGAGGTAACGTAATGCGTATACACACACACACACACACACACACAAAGACAGGCATACTAAGCCACACAGAGACATGCACAACAGACACACGCGCGCGCACGTACGACAAGACATGACCCACGCAAACATCATAACAAGCGAGACACGCCATGCTAACAAGGACACCCTCCCACACACACACCCCAGCCCAGCACAGATCTCCCTCCCTCCTTCCCACACACCACACACCCCAGTCCAGCACAGTTCTCCCTCCCTCCCTCCCTCCCTCCCACACACCTCAGCCCATCCCCAGCCCTCCCTCCTTCCCACACACCTCTGTCCTCCCTCCCTCCCTCCCTCCCACACCTGTCCAATCCCTGTCACTGCCTCTTCCCGTTGGGGTTGCTTCTTCCCTTGGTGATGGCTGCAAACATAGGTCTTGTCTCTTTTTACCTTAATAATTATCCTGATGACAATATATAATGAAACTCTTAATTCATTGCATTAGGTTCACACATATAGCTAGATGTCAGTTAGTATTATATCTATCACTACATCTACAAGACTTAGATTAATATTAATTAAGACTTAAAATTTGCCTTGCGAGATGATATATTATTTTGTAAGTGCCTCTACTGTAAGAAAAAAGCCTCGTGTAGCCTACTCCCCCATCCTCACACATCACAATAAGCCACCGATATTGTGAGAAAGTAAACCTCGCCTCGTAGATGTATATATGTCATGTCAGGTTGAGATGTTTCTCCTGCTGTGCTCTCCCTCCAACACAACCCCAGGGACCTGACCCGCTCGCTGTCTTGGTATCATCTTCAGTATTCTTGGCCTTCTCTCTGACTGACCCGGCTTCTTCCCCCCCCCCCCACACACACACATACACCTGCATCTTCCTTCTTCTCTCTGACTGACCCGGCTTCTCCCCCTCCCCCCACCCCACACACACACATACACCTGCATCTTCCTTCTTCACTCCTATTGCTTCTTAATGCCTTCCTCCCTTCTTCCTTTCTTCCATTCTTCCTTCCTTCTTAGGTTTCTATCCATTGTTTTTTTCTTCAGTGGTCTCTCCTTGCCTCAAAGCCTCCTCCTTCCTTCCTTCCAGAGTTCCTTCCACCAATTTTTTCTTTTTCTTCCTAGTAGCGTTTATTTTTCTTTAGTACTGCTCCTATCCAGTTCTCCATACCAGACATAATACCTTCTACACTCCTGTTTCCTTAGCTCCAATTAAATTTTCCATTCCCTTAAACATATTTCACTCCTTGCTTATTTTGTTTCCTTTCTTCCTTCTTACTTTACTTCATTTCCAGTTCCACCTCCCTTTTTCTTACGTATAATTTCCCTTATTCCTTCTTTCCTCCAGTTTTTTTTAGCTCCTCTTCCTCTCCCATTCCCTCCCATGCACCTATATCACTCCCTCTTTGCTCTGTTTCCTTCCCTCCTTCTTTACTTCATATCCCATTCCACCTTCCTCCTTCCTACATAACACTCTGGCTGCGTGTTATACCGCTTCCGTGTCCCCCTTACCCTGTCACTTCCCTTCCTCCTTCCATCTTCCCTCGTCTTACCCCATTCGTCTATTGCCCTCTCTCCCTCCTTCCTCTCTCTCCCTCCTTCCTCTCCCTCCCTCCTTCCTCTCTCTCCCTCCTTCCTCTCTCTCCCTCCTTCCTCTCTCTCCCTCCTTCCTCTCTCTCCCTCCTTCCTCTCTCTCCCTCCTTCCTCTCTTTCCCTCCTTCCTCCCTCTCCCTCCTTCCTCCCTCTCCCTTCCTCCCTGCCTCTCCCTCCTTTGTCCCTCTCCTTCCTTCTTCCCTCTCCCTCCTTCATCCCTCTCCCTCCTTCCTCCCTCTCCCTCCATTGTCCTTCTACATCCTTCGTCCCTCCCTCTCCCTCCTTCCTCCCTCTCCCTCCTTCCTCCCTCTCCCTCCTTTGTCCTCCTACCTCCTTTCTTCCCTCATTCTTACCTTTCCCTTCTTTATACTTCCCTATTCACGTCCTTCCCGTTCGTTCTCTCATTCATGGAATTTTGGGAAACTTTCTGATCCTCTTTTCTTCTCGAGCATTTTGAGGAAGCTGTGCCGTACTAGTGATCAAAGTTCCTCTTTTATGTTGTCGAGTCTATGTGGAATCACGTTACAGAGAGCCAACTAAACCTAAAGTTATAAAATGACTAATGGTTTTTATTGTAGCTTGATACCTTGACTTTAATCAGAATATGAGTAACGACATGATTATTTTGCACATTAGAGAGTTAACATACACGAGTTAACCATGTAACTATTCATGAATTATGCATCATTAATACAACATTTATGTTTGATGATCCAATTGTTCACACATATTTAATTGTGTCCACAAACACAAGAGTATGTTTACCATAGATACAATTGACTATTAAGTGCAGACCGATATTATCTATTTTGAAGGATTATTTAAAATAGACAATACGCCTCTCATCAGGATAAGTTTAATTATGTATGTACAGTACAGTACTACATGATACATAGTCATCACAGACAAAATTTCGCTTCAGCTTCTTCACCAACATCGCATCCATCAACCACACGGTAACAATTTTAAGGAGAGATTCTTTTGTTGGTGAACTGGAAGGTATCTGATTCCTCCAAACTATGCCTTGAAAAAAGATCGACTATTAGTACAATTTAAGGGCGTCTGTTTTCTGGTATAGTTAGGAGGAATCAATAGCCTTCCAATTTTCCAACACGTCAATAATCCCTTAATAACCAATGAATGCAGAATATATTATTATTTTGTAGGAAGGAAGTATCGATAGTATTGCTGTGTCTATTATCCCTTAACCATCTTCCCTCTGAGGCATCAACAATTCTAGTTTTACCTCCGAGGTCTGTGAAGATGTGGTCGTGGCTTTGACTTAATATTGTTGCTCATATTCTGATTAAAGTCAAGATATCAAACTGCAAAAATGGCCAAATATTATCTCAAGATTTTAAAGGTAAAGAAAGTATATGTGATCATTTCCCAACTAACTGAAGCGACTACTAAAGTGAGAATGTTCAAGACAGCGACAAAGCCAATTTACCTTTGATATACAGTACCTATAACTCTTGACTTGGTACACACACACACACACGGGTACACACACACACATACACGCACGCACACACATACACACGCACACACATATACACACATATACACACACACACTCTCTCTTTCACACACACACACACACACAAATAAAGTTCAATATAATTATACAAATCAATCTGAAACAATGGATTACAATTATACAGCTACATTACTTACTCTGATTTAACCATATTTAGGGAAACCACACAACTAATGTAATAACAGCATATCCAAAAACACAACCCCTAATATTATTATGCAAAAGTAACAGATGACGTAACAAAATATAAACGATTATAATAGGAACACGAATTCAAGCTGACACACACACACACACACACACACACACACACACACACACACACACACACACACAGATCCACAACATTCCAAACCAACCAACCAGCCCAAGAAGAAACAAAGTAACACTGAAAATGGAACTGGTTTAGTTGAGATAAGTTTGTGCCTCTTCGCTTGGCCATTTGGTTTGAGAATGGGGCTGTTATGCCAGTACAGTCTCTCCTGTTATTGTGTGTGTGTGTGTGTGTGTGTGTGTGTGTGTGTGTGTGTGTGTGTGTGTGTGTGTGTGTGTGTGTGTGTGTGTGTGTGTGTGTGTGTGTGTGTGTGTGTGTGTGTGTGTTAAGGTGTGCTGATATCACCAGTACTGGGATAATGGGACTTTATGACTGAAGCCAGTATATACAGTATTACCCAACCCTCTATGTAACACACACACACACACACACACACACACACACACACACACACACACACACACACACACACACACACACACACACACACACACACACACTAGGGGTATTGAGCTGAGAACAATGCCTTAGCGATCTTATTACAGGGAACTGGAGGCCAAAAGGAAAGGTGTAAAGGAAAAGAAAAAACCCACCTGTCTATAATGAGGCACGGAAACTTGTTGGGTAACTTGAACGTGGAAGAGTGGATTAAAGTAAGGAGGAGTTTGTAATGCAGTGGCTTTGGATGGAGTATATACAGTATATTGGAGGCCACTGTTGATTCCTCTAAAGTATTCCAAGCAACAGGCCAGTTACCCATTATAATGATTATTCGTCTGGTTCTGTTTCGTGGCATATTTTGGAGGAGTGAAGGTGATCTATGTAATAATGTACCCAAAGTGTAATGCCATGGAGTACAGTATATTGATTGAAAGCCACTGGTTATTTCTTCTAAAACTCTATAATTATAACAAAACAATGGCTATTATACCGAGGCATTCTCTTTACTGGCGAAGCTCCGAGGATTTACTTTCCATCAACGTCTTACCCTGTAGCTCCTTAACTATAGGAGACTGGGAGCCCCTATTGTGAGTAGTGGAATCCCATTATGCTCTTAGTTAACAATAGGTCTATATACAAAGCAGCCGGAGCAGCAGCAGCACCAGCGATAAGAACAACAACAGCATTAAGGGGAGGGTACAGTTTTGGTAATTTTGGAGATAATGATTCCTCCAAACTATTCCCAGCAACAGACCACCATTCTATTTGATAATCTGGCCCTGTTTCCTGGCATACTGTGGAGGAATCAAGGCACTCCAATGTACCAAAAGTATACTCTCCCCTTAAGGAACCCTGTGATGTAGTCAGAATATTGGAGGTATACGAGTCCTTCAAATATTACCACGAAACACCATATACAGGGATGGCTCGTGTTTTGTGGCAAAGTCAGGAGGAATCAGAAGCCTCCAATTCTCATACACGATCACAGGGTCCTTATTAATTAAGGGAAATAACCTGCTGTTGGAAATTAGGAGGTTTCTGGTTCCTCAAAACTTGTATTTCAGGAAACATAATTCCTCCTTGTATATAATTATGTGTTTTATGACATAGTTTGGAAGGTTTTGTTTACTCCAATTTTCCCACAACAGGTTACCTCCCTTAATTAATGTCTTCATCAATATCATCAACATCGTAACCATCAACGTTTGCAACACACATTTTCTTACATCTCACCATTCATCAACCATCAAAATATCAACCTCAACACAAATAATATTGAGACCATATCAGCGTAAAAATAATCCTCATTATCATCAACCGTATACTGTATCCATTATCATAATCAAGACATAAACAACAACAAACACAACACAAACTGTCTCTACCACAACACAACCACAACCACCACCACTACCAACAACTTCACCAACACCAACACCAACAACAACAACAACAACAGCAGCATCAGTAACAGCAATTACAATAATGAAAGTTCCAACCACCACAACTATATCCACACACAAAAAAAAAAAAAAAAAAAAAAAAACATACACACACAATCACAACTAGAAAGCCCAAAAAATGTAATATCTGTCGGGGAAAGAAGTAGCTTTATTAAGGTTTCGTCCCAGGAAGGTGCTATGTGTGTGGGTATGATGGTAACGGATGGTGTGTGGGAAGGGAAGGGTGTATAGGGGGAGGTTATTAGCAGAGTCTGGTTTGAGGTATAGGCTTGGCCACACGAATTCTTACACAGGCTATAATATGGAAAGAGAGATCATTATTCTGGAAGTATATACTGCAATGAATGGTCTACCAAGTGACTCTGTAATTGCAAAACAAGAGGCCTAATAAAAATAATGTTGTATTGTAGTTACGTACCGTAGTCTTACATTTTCTATTATGCTGTAAACCCTAGAAAACAACAGCGTGTGTACCAATTCTTGTGGGCAAAAATAGAGTTACCAGCACTTATATCCGGTACAGTCAGCATTGTCATTCCACTTCTCCTGTACCAGTTATAATAAGTGTTGGAAATTCTACAGTACATATTTTCTTGGGGTAGCTTTGTATCAAACGTTGGCTCCTGTAATGTTTTTTAGTCAGACTCGAACTACTATCAATCATACATGCTTGATTATTTTGTCATTCAGATTAGTCAATATTTTTCTTCCATTAATTAAATCCGAAGATGGCCCATCAAAAGTTACGACGAGTTCAGAATACGGGATCCAAGTTCCGACTACGCCATCATCATAGTTACTCCACTCGATGTTTGTGTGTGTGTGTGTGTGTGTGTGTGAACTTTTATTTGCATTCATTCCCAACCGTGGAAGATTATAGACTACAGCTGTTCCGGGCAGATTCTCTTGTTGGTGAATTGGAAGTTGGTTTCTGATTCCTTCAAACTATGCCACGAAACAGATCCACTATTTAGTACCATTGAGGACGTCTGTTTCCTGGCCTAGTCTGGAGGAAATCAGAGACCCCCCCCCCCCCCCCCAACGAGAGTAAGATCTCCCCTTAGTGTCAATGATCCTTGCATCCCACAAATGGTTCACTCGCCACGGAGAAAGTTTGAGGGAAAATTCTCACACGTCCAGATGTGCAGTATTGACGTGTGTGGGGGCCGTGGGGGGGAAGTTTGTATTTTCATTTTTATTATTTATTTCTCAAGTTATTTATGGATATATATATATTTATCTTTCATGCATATTTAGAATCCTCTTTTATTAATTAAATGAAGAATTGACTTTCTTAGTTAAGTAATTGCTAACCGATAACGATGCACTCATACGTATCAATAATATCCCCTAACTTTTTTACAATATCTTTATTTACGTATACGTATTGTGGAATATACTATCGCTTTTCTATTACGTATTTAGTGATTTGACTCGTAATAATATACTTAATAGTTAATTACTTTCCAATGAAAAAAGATGTGGTTATGGAAGAAAAATGTTGGTTGTTGACTTGTTCTGCTTCATAGAAATACAAAGCCAAGGAGCCTTTGGTGATTGTGTGAAGGAAGTAACTACCTTGCATACCCAAGTAACCAACCAAATTAGTAACTAATTTCAACTATCCCAGTTCATCCGCTTCCCAACTCCACTTTACCACCGGCTCTACTGGCACTAGGGTTGGTCTAATTAGTGTGCGCTTGCTTGTATGTATGTATGTGTGTGTGTGTGTGTGTGTGTAAATTTGTATGTGTGTGTGTATTTGTGTATGAATGTATGTGTGTGTGTGTGTGTGTGTGTGTGTGTGTGTGTGTGTAAATTTGTATGTGTGTGTGTATTTGTGTATGTATGTATGTGTGTGTGTGTGTGTGTATGTGTGTATGTATGTATGTATGTATGTATGTATGTATTTATGTGTGTGTGTGTGCTTGTGTGTATGTGTGTGTGTGTATGTGTTTATGTCTGCTTGCCTGCCTGCGTGCTACCGTCCTGCCTACCTACCGTGAATCAGTGATGAGAGAAAGCAGCATTAATTCATAGTAACTGACTACGATCTCTTGGGAACTAATACATTTTTCATACATACTTAATTAAGCCACATGTTCTTGATTATTTTGTCTCACTTGAGTGCCTTTACTGGGTTTTTTTATTTAAGTGTGGCAAGTAACAATTATCCACAACACAACTGTAAACAACATTAACTCGCAAACTAACACTGATATTCACACGGAAATCTCTGGCATAAACTGTCGACTTTGGTTCCTTGGTTGTCGTGGCTGTCGTCCTTAGTGATGCTCAGTGAACTCATTAGCATAAGGCTTGTGTCTCCTCCCAGCTCCTCCCTCTTTCCTTAGGTATGGTCAACGGGTTGTTCACGGTCCTCTGTGTCTCTCCCATCTTCCCTCACCCACTGTCTGAATTCACTCACTTTCTCCCAAGGTCTTAACTAACAACCCTCACATCCCGTCCTCTTCTCCAACGACCCACATCCGCTCATATCCACGACCCACATCCCCACTATCCACGACCCACATCCCCACTATCCACGACCCATATCCCCACAATCCACGACCCATATCCGCTCCCATCAACGTCCCACATCCACTGCTTTCCACGTCCTATACCCGCCCCCTTCCACGACCCTCATCCGCTCCTATCTTCGCCTCACAACCGCTCCTATCCACGCCCAACATCCACCATTTTGGCTCGAGAACCCGGCAGTCACCGGTGATATGTGTCTGCCAGTAAGTCAGAAGCTGAACAGAAACAGACATAAGGCAGGGAAATGTGGCATTGAATCCAGAAATGAAAACACAGCAGCTGTCAAGGCAAGGACAGGAGCAACATAGGAACTGGTCGAATACATATAGAAATAGAAAACATATAGCTACAAAAAATCACAATCCCTGGGGTACGGAAAACAAACATATGAAAGCAGACAAAACAAACAATAATTAGCAGCCAATGGATAGGCACCAGTGTAGACAAGCAACTGAACATACATGACACCCAGAGATTGGATGAGGCATCAGTAGGTCAGGTGGCAACAGTGTCAAATGGCGAGGGGAGGAGAGGATACATAAAGCCGCCCTCCTGCTGTCCCACTGCAGCGAGGCAACACATCACAGCACAACACCAACCTACCCACCATGCATCTATCCATGACATAACACCAACCCTATACTCCCATCCACCCACGGGACAATACCACCCCTACTCCCATCCACCCATTGCACAACACCACCACCCTTTATCCATCCATCCATCCTTCCATCCACCCACGGCACAACACCAACCTACCCCTCATGCATCTATCCATGACATAACACCATACCTATAGTACCATCCACCCATTGCATAACACCACCACCCTCTATCTATCCACCCACAGCAAAACACCACCCCTTATATATATCCACCCATCCACTGCACAATACCACCCCTACTCCCATCCACCCTCTATCCACACACCAGCACCCAGTCCATCCACCCACGGCACACTAGCACCCAACCATCCATTCACCCACGACACAAAAGCACCCTCTATAATTATATACTACCTCATGCAAGTTGCAATCACCAATAACTGCAAGAGTCGCCTTCAACAACCAATGGTGGACTTCCCCAGGAACACATAACAAAACAAAGAAATCTAAAACTAAGCATTGATTCTCACCACACAGTTAACTATTTATGTACAGTCAGTAACTACAGTTTTTACTACAGTATAGCCAAGATGTGCTGAATATATATATCGGGAGCTGACTGGGATAGTTCGGGCGCCCCACAAACTACTCGAGCGGCCCATTTAATCGGTTGCCTCTGCCTGAGTTTCAGATTGCTGGCATAAATACAGAAGTCTCAATATGAATGAATATCAGACGTTAGTCAGTTTTATCCACACTTATTTACAATAGGAATATAATAGGTGTCACCAACGTGGCTATAAAGGCTGGCATTAATACGGTTGTCAGCATAATACAATATTTCATAATGCTTAATAGACAGCAGCTCCCTTAACGTTACTACGTAATTACATTATAATTACTTTCATTGCTGCGAGCATTACCTTGTTTGTGATATATTAGCACAATAATGAATATGATAACAAAATTAAAAGTATTTTTCCCTGCATAATAGGTTACGTAACCCTGCATTGACATCACATGTTTTATATAATAATGGAACTGTTACTATCGTGTTCGGACCATAACTACAATGATGAAGGGAAATTGCTGTTGACATTTTATTTCGATTGTACCACTCCTCAACCGACCTGAGTTAAAAGACTATGTGCCAATTCCACAATGGTTTGTTTTGGTTTGCAAGCACCATAACAAAAGAAACTGAACTGTGTAAATGACTCTTGAGTTAATTATTTGATGAATTTGATAACGCCACTATGAAACTATCGTAATAATAATAAATAATGGAACTGCCTGACAGATTTTGTAGATATGGATACTAAGTTTGTAGGATATAATTAAGACTGACAAGTGTGGTTGGTTGGGGAGAATCATAAACCAAAACCCTACACCAACCAACGAGTAATATAAGCTGCACTCTCCTCATATTAATCCTATGAACCAAAAAAAAAAAAAAGTACTTATTTAAAATGCCATATATATTTTTTCGAGAGCATCATTACAACGATAATGAGATGCGGAATTAACTGCTGTAGTTTCATAAAATAATTTGTGCCTATTAACCTAGAAGTGGGATGATCTCGTATATAGGGCTCAGAATCAGTTCGTTTATAAAGTACCGTATGTTATCATTGAGGATTTTTTATTTTTTTCCTAGTAATGACTGAATTGTTAAGATTATTTTTTATTATATTAAGGCCTAGTCATGTGAGATCAGATTGTATTATTAGGTTAAGGGAGTAGTAGTAGTAGTAGTAATAGTAATAGTAATAGTAATAGTAGTAGTAATAGTAGTAGTAGTAGTAATAGTAGTAGTAGTAGTAGTAGTAGTAGTACAGTGTTGGTAAATCTGGAGCTACTAATTCCTCCAAACTTATTCCAAGCAACAGGACACCATTATTTTTGTTCATATGGCCCCGTTTCCCGGCATATTTTGAGGGAATCAGGGCACTCCAATGTACCAAAAGTATATACACTATCCCCTTAAAATGAGGCAGTTAATTGTTGGTCAGTTCTCATTACATTAGATTAGTTTCGGTCAGATTAAGTTATATCCGAACTTTTGTAAATTTAGCTCAAGTTAGTTTAGATGAAGTTCCGCTAGCCTGAGTTGAGTTAAGGGGATAGTCTACTTTTGGTTCGGGAGTGTCTTGATTCCTCCAAAATATATCAGGAAACGGGACCAGATTAACAAAAATAATGGTGGTCTGTTGCTTGGAATAGTTTGGAGGATTTAGTTGCTCCAGATTTACCAACACCGAACTTCCCCTTTAATTAATAAGTCACATAATTGGGGACACATGGTGAGTGAATATCCTGAGGGAACACGTAGCCAATCTGTGTACAGTTACTGACTTAATTTTTCGTCTTTACTTTAGACTTTTAACACATTTTTTTTTGTTTTTTACTTAGATTGGTAGATTTTAATTGAAAGGATATCTAATAATGTAATATTATTATAATATATCTATGAAAAATACGGTATGTATCTAATATGTATGTATCAAAGAGACAGAATATTTTTGTATTCATTATTATTTTTTTGTATTACTTAGATGGGTAGATTATAATTGAAAGGGGTTTCTGAAAATATATTAGATATACAGTAATTATCTATAACGAGTACGGTATGTATCTTTCTTACGTATGTATTAAAGAGACAGAATATATATATATCTCTTAATCCATTATGAGAGTTTGTGGAGTAGGTCACCTTCCTGACTACACAGCAGCGAGAGGATTGTGACTAATGGCAAGGCATGGGATTGGGGTCAGTAGTTCCCCCGTGCAGTCACACCAGAGACTCCTAACACCGTGGTATAGAATATATAGCATTTAATTTATCAGACTCCTAAATTCCTACACCTGACAGTTGGATGTAATGTAAGACCCCTTGCTTCCTCCCGACCACCTATTATTATTGTTATTATTATTTTACTCAGATATCTATAGTGGCCGGAATCAGAGAAGGACTTTTATTCTTATGATGATACGTTTGCCTCATCGTAATTAAAATACTTTGTGGTGTTTATCTTTTATGTCATATCGATTTACTGTAACCGTAGCTGTATGTGTGTCATGGTCTCATCAGGGCTTGATTCTATTTGGAATTACCAGTTATTGCTTCAGGGTCATATCGGAAAAATAAGGGAGGCAGAATATAAATTTGTTTCAACATATATAATCTAATCTCATGGCACTTTTGAAGTGATACGTGGCCTCCAGTTAACTTGAAAATTATAGCTCACAAATATGCTTCTGTATCTTTTGGTGAATCAGTCATGGGAAGGTTATGATCATATTTGTACCCTAGATAGTAATTTAAAGGTTTAATTAAGCTGGTTACTTGAAGATGTCTACTTCAAAAGTGTAGATATATTTATTCGTAAAACAGTGTGTATATTCAAACTAATAGTCACATTACAAATTGCTTCAGACAGTGTATAGCTTGAATTTTAATACTAATTCAAATTACGGTATAAAAATAAAAAGCTAACCTTAAAATATTTGGAATAAATGGATGTAACTAATATAAACTTTACTAAAACCTGACAAAATACTGTAGTTCTTCTTGAGCAAAATTTACCAACGTGTGAATATGATAAAAAAATTATGGAACTTGAAATAAATCTCACCTACATTTCTGAAGACTATAAAGTAGTAAAACCATAATCCTATTGTGATTTTTTTTTTATATATATATTACCAAACTATAGATATCAATAGTAGTCTAAAAGGACAAAGACTATCCGAGAATTACGAGTATATTAAAGTCACTTGAAGAGCAACGAGTATTATAAAGTAACAATTATCCACGGGGAGGTGAAGTTGCAGGACGTCTATTACGATAATCCTGTAGAATACGTTCCATGGTGAATGTGAACCATGCTGGGGGTTGGTGGTGGTGAAGGGTCCGGCGGATGGTTAGTAGTGCTGGCAGTATGTCACTTCCTCCTGGCATGCTGTGGACGTCACACCTGCAGTGGCCACACCAATAGTCACACCAATATTATATATAACACGTTAAAGGGACCCTGTGATGTTGTCTGAAAATTGGAGGTAAAAGAGGCCTTCAAATACAGCCACGAAACACCACCTATATGGAAGGAGCTTGTTTCGTTGCATTGATAGGAGGAATCAGAAGCCTCCAATTTCCATACATGATCACAGGGTCTTTATTCCTTACTGGAATGTTTACTAGTGCTTATAAATTGAATTGAATAACCATCTGCATTAGCTTTATACATGTTATTTAAAGAACAGTCCTGTTTCCCGGAGACAAAAAAAAATCTAATAATGTATTGTATTTCTTGACTTAAATGTATGGTATTCTATGAACTCTAAATGAACAATATGAAAGTATAAGCAATATATGCATTTCCAAACTAATTATTTTGCAATATAAAGTGAGCAATTATCCGGAGTGAAAACGAACAGACTGGCTTTTGTCGTCTCCAATGAAAATACTCACATAAAATATAAACACACACACGTCCATAAAGACATAATACAAACTGCAGAATGATGATACTGGTGTGAGGACAGACCTGGATTGTGAGAGGCTGGTGCAGTCAGGCCAGGATTCCAGTTTATCTGCAAGGTCTGGTGGATTGTGTTGGTCGTAAAGCATTTTGTCTAGGATGAAAGTGAACCATCTGGGCATACTGACACTATTCTGTACCACCCGACGAACAGTTGAGACAGCGGTTATCAGTTCGTCCCGTGAAGGGTTTTGTTTGGCTAGTGATAATGAGGGGTTTATGGGTCTTTTATACACAGGGTTCAGTTCACTTTGTTTACCTCTGGTTGACTGCTGGCTCGTCATGGGTAGCGAGGAGTTTGATGTATCCTTTTGTGAGGAGTTCAGCTTGTATAATTTTCTTCGTGCGGATTTTAGCGTCGTTTGCAACGTAGAGGGACTCTGAACTGTATTGTGTGAAGGGATCGGCTGACATGATTCGCTACGTGTTGTTGGTTTTTCTTTCGACTGGAGGATTGATGTCAGTGCTGGTTTCTGCTTTGGTACCGGGGTTGAATGATATAACCTTACAGTTTTCGAGAGGCTCCCTTCGCAATGCTCTCTCTGTGTTGTTGGTTTCTGCCTCGGGTTTGGGGTTGTGTGACTAAAGGTTTCAATTTGAGAGAGGTTCCAGGACACCCTTCGCAGCGGAGTTTTCGAGTTGCCATTCATCTCTTGAAACTTCGAATTAGGTGTAAACACTTTCTTATCACGGAAATAATGGTGTGTGTGTGGTGACCCAGCAACTTCCTTTTTAAACCTACTTGTATGTGGAGTTCGATTTGCCAGGCTGACGAGACTCTCAATTCTTTGTTCCCTGATAATTACCTTTCCCGTCCTCTTCTCAATCACTTTTTTCTCTGACACTTTTTCCGTTACCTTTTCAAT
>JAWZYT010003838.1:0-30000 GCA_034508575.1 Petrolisthes manimaculis | reverse complement strand
CACACACACACAGACAGAGAGAATGAGAAAGAGAGAGAGAGAGAGAAAGAGAGAGAGAAAGAGAGAGAGAAAGAGAAAGAGAGAGATGAAAGAAAAGGAAGGGTTGATTCTGAAGAGGCTGGTTAGACTGTAATAAGAGAGAGGCAGAGAAGCACGTGCCCACCTTGACACTCCATCCTTTTAATTAAAGAGTCAACAAACACACCTTGGCTTTTCTTCCACCATTATATTATATCGAGTCACTCACATAGACGGGGCTGCTCGGTCAGACAGCTTCAGGAACTTCAACAACAACAACAACAACAACAACAACACCAACAACAATACCAACAACAACAACAACACCAGCTTGAGGAACTTCAACAACAACAACAACAACTCACATGGTTTCAGCTTCTTCACGGAAATAATATAACAATCTGGAATAATGAATGAATGTACACTCGTGATACGTAATCCCTGACCATGCAGAGACGAACGGCAGGCGCCACACCTATACCCTCCATTCCAACACAGCTCTCTTTCACTCAATGCAAAACTTTTGACCGTGAGAGTATCGTAAAGTGACAGCAACAAGCTCAAACTCTTCTCTTGGCGTTGTGCTTGACAAAAATGAGGATAAATTACAAGATGAAATACACACACACACACAAACACTAAAAGAGATTTAGTAATATACAACTGAGAACAGATATTTTTATGACACCTACTATAACTCCGTATTAATAATCCTCTCAAAGACTATTCAGTATTTTGTAAGTTATATCTAGAGGCGCTTGTCGGAACTCTAAGAGGCAAAGCGTGAAACAATAGCTCTTCGTGGAATCCTCGTACCAACAACATTGTATAATATTCCGTATTATTTCAAACCTCACATTCCACGTGTTTGCATTCTGACGCGGCACTTGTATGTAGGTTATTGTTCCTTTCATCATCCTTAGAGCTTCTGGTTATCTTAGCCTCCAAATACGACCTGTGGGTGAGGTGGCTGGGATAGATTAATGTATGGTATTATTATTATTATTATTATTATTATTGTTATTATTATTATTATTATTATTGTTGTTATTGTTATTGTTATTGTTATTGTTATTGTTATTGTTATTGTTATTGTTATTGTTATTGTTATTGTTATTATTATTGTTATTATTATTATTATTATTATTATTATTATTATTATTATTATTATTATTATTATTATTATTATTATTATTATTATTATTATTATTATTATTATTATTATTATTATTATTATTATTATTATTATTATTATTATTATTATTATTATTATTATTATTATTATTATTATTATTATTATTATTATTATTATTATTATTATTATTATTATTATTATTATTATTATTATATGAGGTATTATATATGTGGTATATGTGGCAATGCAAAACCGAAGCAATAAACAGCGAGATTTTGCCGCCTTGTGGATCGTTCACATGCATAGGTTGGTAGTTTAATTGTCTGTTTTCTCTTTCAACATCAACAGCCCATTCCATTGTCAACCACTCAGCCCATTGTCTGTACCTAAAACCACAAGGTCATTTATATATATTCATCAGCAATTACTTAATCCATTTTCTTCAGCATCAATCATCCAACTAAATTGTTGTTTATGTCTAACTGAAAATCATACAATTATGCAGTGCTTGGCTGAACTAAGACGTTACTAAAAGTTGTATGAAGTAATGAAGACCATGTTTTTAGGTCATTCTAACCCTTTTAAGAACATTCCTCTCTATTGCCAAAAAGACTTTAATATTTTCACCTCCCATATTGTGCTAGAACAAATTGTTTATATATATATATATATATTTATAACAGGTTGCAAAACAATTTTCAACAGTTAATTTGTACGGTATGGGAATTTGTAATTACTTACACTAATTGATAGCATTCTGTTATATATATTAAACTAGTTGTTTGTTATGTACTTGGTCAACAAATGTTAGGTTTTGCTTTTTGAATAAATAGATTTTAATGGAAATTTGAGTCATTCCATATATACTACATTTTATAGTGTTTCCTTTTGAAGGTTTGTCTACCCATTGTAATTATTGGCCTTTATTTTCTTTCTGAAATGTCAAAGTTCCCTCCCTCCTGTTATAGACATTAGGTAACCTTGTTGTGTGAAGCTATTTTCCGTTATGACCTTCAGATAGTCAGTCATTGTTCACATGTTAAACAATGTAATCTATTTATTTAAACCTACAGTACCAACCAGTTTGTGACCCATTGACCAGAATGTACTCGTCCATGTTTCTGTGAACGTGGATAAATAACCTTAATTGTGATCTTACCCAACTCCACATGATCTTACCCAATTCCTCATGATCTGATTTGACTTAACATAATCCCTGCAGCTGTGTTAGTGAGAGAGAAGACACAAATCCATACACTCTACCAGAAACACTCTGCGAAAATTAAACCACTGCTGCACATACCATGCATGCAACCCCTGGATTACAAAGCACACACACACACACACTGTACCATACTCTCTCTCTCTCTCTCTCTCTCTCTCTCTCTCTCTCTCTCTCTCTCTCTCTCTCTCTCTCTCTCTCTCTCTCTTACACACACATACACAACAAACACACACCTACACACACACTCCCACATGCAAATCAATACATGTGATCAAGCCAATATGACTGAGGAGGGTGCCAGTTACGGTCAAGGGAAGCACCAGGTATATTGGTATGAAATGCATATGTGTTCAGCTGTGTGTGAGCCAGACAGGGAAGGACAATAAGAGGATGACTGTAAGGACGGGATGAGAGCCGTGTTGAATGCTGCTGGTACATAGGATTGTGTTGTAGGTGTCTTGGTGGTGGTGGTGGTGGTGGTTGTGGTTAAGGGGAGATTCTCATGTTGTTGGGGAATTGGAAGGTATGTGATTCCTACAGACTATGGCAATGCTGGAAACAGACGACCTTTATATTGTTTAGATTAATGAGGGATCTATTTCGTGGTATACTGTATGTAAGTTGGAGGAATCAGCAGTTGCCCACCAATTTTCCCGAAGGACAATCAATAATTCCACCTTAAGCATGAAAGCAGCCCTCATGTTTTATTATTATTATTATTATTATTATTAATAGTGATGAAGATGCATAGTGACTGTGGTGTGTTATTGTTGTTGTTGCTGTTGATGATGGAGGTGGGTGAGGAGGGGAAACTGTGTCGTGAGATTTGGGAGTGTGTGTGATTGATGGTGTAAAGTGTTGGTAGTATTGATGTAGGAGGTGGGGTTGTGGTACTAAGCTGCGAGACGTTGGAGAGAATCAGTCCTCCAAATACAGCCACGAAACACCACCACCTATATATATATGGAAGGAGAATGTTTCGTGGCATAGTCAGGAGGAATCAGAAGCCACCAATTCTCATACACGATCACATGCAGGGTCCTTAATTAATTATTGGGGGTAGAGGTTGTAGTAGTGGTGGTGGTGATGGTGGTGGTGTTGAAAAGGATACTGGAATGGTGAGTGTGATGTTGTGGAGAACCAGGATAGCATTGACATTATTCATCTTCTTTATACTCTTTATTTTGGGATTAGCAGAAGATTATTTGTCATCTACTCTAAAGAACCCCATCCTGGATAATAAATATATATAAAAATTAGTAGATAGCTGTTATCATCTTTTTACTTAAACAATGGTATGATGCCTCTGTACAAATACCAAATACATTAAAAACAAACTTGTAATACAGTATGTAAGAGATATTGTCCTGAGCCTTGAACTATTTGAAGGAGAATTGACAGTGTGATTTTATGGTACTGTACATCACAATTTTATCTGTGTAACTTGAACATTTTATTTATTTCGAGTAGTTTGGGGGTGTGATATATGGGTGTGTGACGATTGCAGAGGCGATAAGAGCTAAATTGTACAGTATTCTTGAAGCGACCAATATCTCTCTCTGTCTCTGTCTCTGTCTCTGTCTCTGTCTCTGTCTCTGTCTCTGTCTCTGTCTCTGTCTCTGTCTCTGTCTCTGTCTCTTTCTCTGTCACTGTCACTGTCACTGTCACTGTCACTGTCTCTGTCTCTGTCTCTGTCTCTGTCTCTGTCTCTGTCTCTGTCTCTGTCTCTGTCTCTGTCTCTGTCTCTGTCTCTGTCTCTGTCTCTGTCTCTGTCTCTGTCTCTGTCTCTGTCTCTGTCTCTGTCTCTGTCACTGTCTCTGTCTCTGTCTCTGTCTCTGTCTCTGTCTCTGTTTCTGTCTCTGTCACACACACATTCCCATCGCATTCTTATCTCTCTATCATCTTTCATTTGATCTGACTATCTCCCTCCCTCTCTGCCTGCCTGCCTGCCTGCCTGCCTGCCTGACCCAGCCTGTCACACCTTCCCCCTCGCTTTCATTTCCAACTCTCCACACCTTTACACAGTTTCAACAGCAAAGTCTGGGTCGTGCTGTGCTCCAGTTACTTTGTTCATTCACAAAGTTTTCAGAGACTTTAAAGTAATAGAAATGTTGATATTATGTTGTACGTTGTGTGTCTCAGTGTCATAAAGGAGTTGGAAATATGTAATGGTAATTAATATTTTTTTTTATTTTACCTTCAGCTACTCAAACTTTCTCAGTTCCAGAAACCACACGAACATGACATATTTAGGAACATATCTACTATTTCATTCAAGAAGAAAACTAATATTATCAATGATATTGTTAACTACTCGTATATGAAATGTTCTTTATACACGGATTTAATTGTGCTTAAATTTTCTTCATTGTATTCATAAAATATCTGACTGGAGAAATGTAATTGTGTTCCCATATTTATCGGTGTATAATAAGTGTATAAGTCTGTGTATATGTGAATGTGCCGTTCCTGAACTGGCCCGTATCCGCATCCCCGTCATTTTTTAAACCCTGATTTCTACTTGCCTTGAGTCAGGGAATAAAGGAATCAGTAATCATGACTGCACATTCCCCGTAAGCACACGTAAAGATTGTGTGAGTTTAGTGAGCAGGTGCCGGTCCCTCCCTCCCTCCCACAACCCACCATCAGATCTGCTATAACAGATCCAGGTGAATCCAACCATCAGTGTGTCTGTATGTAAATCACCGGGAATTTACATTGTGATTAACGCCGGGCCAAACAAACCCTGAACCTTACAGTCCATTACCATATGCTGAACACTTGGCTCATAGACTGGCAAAACTACCCGATTGTTTTTACCCTGCCCGTTACGTTGCAAGGTAAGTTGGGTATTGTAGTTCATCTGTTATGTGTGTTTGCTTCTGTAAAGAGGAAAAGTCTGCTTTCTGGCATAGTATGGACGAGTCAGTGTGTCTCCAGGTTTAACCAAGAGATATTACTCTCCTCAAGGCAGTTATAAATGGACCAAAAATATAATAAAAGACCAAAGACAGTAGTATCCAAACACACAATGCCAGAATATGACACAAATGCGAGTGTGGACTCAGCATGGAAGGTTCAGCCGATAACTTGTTTCCTTAAAGTGTACAGTTGTCCTCCGCCAGAGCTTTGGAAAAAATCTCCTGCGATACACTGAGGCTGAACCTAGTATCAATTTCATTATAATTTTGCAGCAGCCGAGAACATCTTCCACATAAATAGGGCTTTGGAAAGTTGATACCATATCCTTACAATCCCCAAACTTCTCCAGGCAAAGCTTTTCTTACCACAGGCTTTGGAGGCCACTTCTAGATGAGAGAGAGAGAGAGAGAGAGAGAGAGAGAGAGAGAGAGAGAGAGAGAGAGAGAGAGAGAGAGAGAGAGAGAGAGAGAGACAGAGACAGAGACAGAGACAGAGACAGAGACAGACAGACAGACAGAGAGAGACAGAGAGTCTCATTACTTGAACTGAGTATCTGCCACTTTTTCTATTGTTGTTTCCTCGTAAGGGTGTATTGCCTGTGATGATTGAAGTATTTGTTTTTTCATCCCCTTCGGTCCCACTCACTCCCTTCCAATACATGAACTGTCCCTCCTTTTCCTTGTATTCCCTTCGTGGTTGCTGATCTACACCTTCATTACTTCTCCCTACATCCCACCGTAACTATTGGGTATTCCAGGATCTGGTTGATATTCTTTTATGCTCAGTCCATGTATCATTGTCCTTGCCATCCTCATTTACGCTACAGTATGAGTGTCTGGCCGTATCTTTGATGTAGGCCAGAGAGTAATTATGGATACAGCACAACTCTTTCACTTAACGTAAATGGCAGGGTGTAACTGGAGTCTCCGTCAGTGCCTCATTCACTCACTCTTCTTTCTTCTTTTCCCCATGAATCGCCGACTATCAGACAAAGCTGGCCGTGACCTGGGTGAAAGTAAGAATTAGTGCCCCACTGAATCACCCAATCCTCATTTCTCTCTCAGCCTTCCTAACCCAAAGCGTCCAGGCTAAATTACATAGGCACTGAAGTAAGGTCATTTTTCTGCCCGAGCATTATTGTGTAGATTTTGTCGTGTATCATTATGCAATTTTGCTTTCCTTTCGTGTGTCTTTTCAGGCCCACTATAATCAATGGTGAAATGAGGAATAACAGTTTATGTTATAGTTCCCTCACTGACTAATCCTGGGGAAGAGTCTATATACCATATGAGTATCAAACTGGCTAAACTCTCATCTTGGACTATTATCTACTCATAATAATTACAATAAGCGAGTGCATTTATATTAACCAAAATATTAAATATTACTCAACACCTCTATTACCATCTACCCTGATTGTATTAATGGATAGATATATATAATCAAAAGTGGCAAATATTTATTTTGGCGTGGAAAAGTTCAGTTGTTTTTGCATTGATATAATGTTTTTGAAGTGTTAAAACAGGGGTAACTCGTGTGTGGTACATATGACTGTGAAAGTGTTATAGAGAAGTGAAGGTAGCAAATGAAAATGAAAGTGTAAAACGAAGGTGAAGGCGGAAAAGGAGAGATGTACAAGTGGATAGCATGTGTGTGTGTGTGTGTGTGTGTGTAATAACAAGTAGTCTGAGTATATTATAGAGGCCATTTAACCAACTATTTCCATCAGAAATCTCCTGCTTTAGTACTTGTTTAACTACTCATTGAATAGTAAGTTAGGCGAGAAAACAGTTACATTAATTAAAGAGAGATTCTCATGTTGGTAAATTAGAAGACTACTGATTCCTCCTAACTATATCAGAAAACATATGCCCTCAATAGTTCTAATAGGAGATCTGTTTCGTGGATTACCAACACAAAACCTCCCCTTAATAAAAATGCTTTGTCCCCAGAATCCCTTTTTTAGGAAATTGTAGAATATATTAAGGAGGAGTGGGGGTAGGGGACAGGCTTGGGGGGGGATTGGGGGGGTGCGGGAATAGGGGGACAGGCTTGGGGGGGTTAGAAAGCCTGTCCCCCTATTCCCGCACCCCCCTAACCCCCCAAAATCCCCCCAAGCCTGTCCCCCTACTCCTGCACCCCCAACAACCCCCCCAAGCCTGTCCCCTTACTCCTGTACTCCCAACAACCCCCCACCAAGCCTGTCCCCCTATTCCCACACAGCCTTAAAGCAGTGATGAGTTACGTTGAGAACATTATACAGTACATACAGACAGGTACAGACAGATACGATTGCATAATCCCCCAATTCATACGTGTTGGGCAAAATTAGCTATATCAGAACTGGTACTGAAAACGACAATATGAAAAGGCTATGACAGAAAATTATTATTCATAAATATGTAACCATGGACAATAATTGTTGGTCATGGCTTATTCATAAAAGCCTTTCCAATGGCAGCAGCAACATTGACGCTAAATTTCCCCCACGAACAAATTTAAATACAAATTATTGGAATCAACAACACTGGGTGGGGGTGAACGAACGCCTCTGTGACTGCCAGTGTTCTCTCATGGCATCAGTTATGGTGTTGAAAAGTAAACAACACAGCTACAACAACGGTAAAACGAGATGCTGGCTAAACCTTTGTGTCGGTACGGTAGTTATTCTTAGGCGATAAATATTAATAAAGAATACAATAAGAAAGAAAGAGAAGGGGTGAAATAAACATGGTGTTGAGTTATGGCCATGAAATATACAGCAAGAGAGAGAGAGAGAGAGAGAGAGAGAGAGAGAGAGAGAGAGAGAGAGAGAGAGAGAGAGTATGTGCGCGCGCGTATAAGTACCCATCTGGCTCCCTCCGCCTTCACGAGTCAGTTGTTCCTGGTTCTGTAAATGCTGAGAAACCAACTCAACTTTCCACCTCCAGTACAACACCGAGTTTACTCTTGGTGACAACGTTATTTTAACAGCTTGGAGGAAGGAGAGCTTTTATGACGGTGGTGGTGGTGGTGGTGGTGGTGGAGGGGAAGGAGAGGAAAGTTGTAGTGGTGAGGGAGGCAGTGGTGGTTGTAGTATAGTGGTAGTAGTACAAGTAACAGTATCAATAGAAGCTGTAGTAGTAGTAGTAGTAGTAGTAGTAGTAGTAGTAGTAGTAGTGTTAAGGTGTTGATTGCTGTATTTTCTTGTTATCCTATAATTATTTTCAAATAACGTACAGAATTTTGTTTAATTAATACATTGAGAATCATAACAATGGTCCAAAATCGTTATAGAGGTGTATTTGCATGTTACCAACATAAAAAAATACGAGTAATAGTACGTATGCAGACAGACTACAAGGAAAACAGATCACACACACACACACACACACACACACACACACACACACACACACACACACACACACACACACGTTTGTATACATTACATGTAAGCTGCAATATGATACAATACACAATTGTATGTTTATCAATGTGTGCCTCTACATATTTGTAAATATAATTGCATGTATGTGTAAATGTATGTATATATGTATTTTGCATGTATGTATATTATATTCTGTATGTATGTATATTATATTATGTATGTATATATATATATATATGTATTCTGCATGTATATATACTGTATATGCATGTATTTATGTATTCTGTAGGTATGTATTCCTGTCCATTTGTGTGTCTCTGTGTATAAGTTACTAGTGTATGATATCACTGGCTGTTAGTAATTACAGAACCCCAACCAATGAAATCCCTATACACTGGTTCCTGTTACAAAGCCAGACAAGTACAGGACACACGACGCTTCACCACTTTGGTTCTTTAGGTTCGGTTTGTATTTCATGATCCAATTTTTGACATATGCTTCATGTCAGTACGGAGGGGTTATAGGAGATTAGTTAATTAAAATGAATACGAATTCAATTTTATATATAATAGGATCTTGCAAGTGTCGAGAAGTACAGAAATAGTAGATAGATAGATTGATAGTTAGATTGATAGTTAGATAGATAGATAGATAGATAGATAGATAGATAGATAGATAGATAGATAGATAGATAGATAGATAGATAGATAGATAGATAGTTAGATTGATAGTTAGATTGATAGTTAGATAGATAGATAGATAGATAGATAGATAGATAGATAGATAGATAGATAGATAGTTAGATAGATAGATAGATAGATAGATAGATAGATAGATAGATAGATAGATAGATAGATAGATAGATAGATAGATAGATAGATAGATAGATAGATAGATAGATAGATAGATAGATAGATAGATAGATAGATAGATACTATAGAGTTCAATTTAATAGCTTCTTGAGCGTTTATTGTTATCTTTTTAGAGGCATTCTCCTTGTGCTTTAATAGATTTTTTTTTCTCTGTAAAAGAAGTTTTATAACTTTGCTAATTCATAAACCTCGTTGACAAAGAGACAAAGACTTTAATAAGGTATAATGAGAACACTCTAATGAAGATATTAAGCGTTCAAGGAGCCATTTACCTTTAATGATCGATGTAGAAACAAACAGACTTGCAATTAAACAAACAATTAGAAGAATAAAACTAAAAATAAATCCTCTTAGCGGAGGTAAAAAAAAGATTATAGATAATATTTATGATAATGATAATAATGATACTGTGAGAGTAGGAGTTTTGGTCGGTGAAAGAATGTACAGGTTGGAAAAATGGTTTTAATAGTGAACATAATTAGAATTTTGAGGTCACGGAAATCTGTTCTTTTCAATAATAATCCTAAAGTATTTGTGGTTGTGTGTTTGAATAATTGTCTTTTTATGGCCAGAAGGAAAAACAATTATGTTGGTTACTATGTATCGCTAATGAGTCCCAGATTATTTTTAAATGTATTCAGCGGATTTAATTAATATGAGAGACACAGACATATTATTTTGCTGGTATGTATTATTGTTCAGTAAGTCTAACTAACATCAATAACATAATAAGGTTCATCAGGCCAACATCCACTAAGTGTTGTGTCTCTGTATTTTTGCTCATTTGTGTTGCCTCGGGACGTGGGAAGCTTATTGAGTGAATAACATATTACACTGACATACACTCACAATATTATGGATAACGGAATTATTTAAGTATGCACAATGTATAAGATTAAAGTATAATATAATATAATATAATATAATATAATATAATATAATATAATATAATATGTTCTATGTAGGCCGATAGACTAAGTATAGACTATATTCTTTACAAAGCTCATATTCTTACAAATAGCAGCATAGAATTCTATACCTTGATAATTCGTATGGCATAAAATGGACTGCATCCTAATGTAAGGTCAGGCACACCAGCTCTTGCATCTGCCTACATTACTGTGGCCTAGTAAAAGTGGCAAATGGACTGCTGTGGCCGCATAAAACCAGGCTCAGCTGGGTAATCTTGTTGGCTGGGGCTGTTGGCATGAACGGTGGCACTCGTTCCTCGGATGATGCGGTGGACAGAAATTTACCAGTCCGTTTATTTGCTATGCTTTGTGTGTCAGTCATCTTCTCGTTTATCATAATTATCAGTGTGGACACTTGAACAATGGTTCTTTCCTTAGTTAGAATATACTGTATATCCCATTCCTTCAACCAGCACGAATTATAGTCTGTACTGCATGGTGTCATTATTGCTACCATCATTCAACACGTCCTCCTGCATCCTACACTCATACCACCAGCGTAACACACACACACACACAAAACAAAAAACAAAAACTCCGTACTAATAATCCTCGTCTGTCTCTGGACGGGCCAAGGGTTGCTCACCACACAAAGCTACTTAAGATTTTCTCAGAGGAGTTACTGTCCCCATAGAGTGTTGTTGTGAGGTGTGTTGTGTACGAGAATTGCCATGCAGCCTTATTACCAATAGATCGGTTGCTACGAGGAGTTCTAAGCTCTCTCTGGGAGTGTACTGTTTACGCTAGCGACCACGAGTCCAGCACGTAGTTAAATCATGGGTGAATATTACACACACACACACACACACACACACACACACTTTACTAAAATTGTATAATAGATTTTGGTACAAGATCTCTTCTCTCTGTATGAATCTATATATTTTATCTTTATTTTATTATTATTATTATTTTATTTTCATATATATATATATTTTTTTTTTTTTATCATTATGTATGCTTTGGTTATCATTGTTCAGTAGCTTTCTCACGTTTGCTGTTGTTAGTGTAATTATAATCTATTTCGACAAAAAACTTGATCGGTATCCATGGAAATGACGAACTGACATAGTATAAACAGGAATGAAAATATTACAGTGTGGAGTGTAACTTTCGACAAACATTCAGGAACAAATTTCCCTTGAGAGTTGGTGCATCTCTTCAAAGGAAAGGATAAAAATAAAGTGTTAGGAGACTGGGATATAACAAACTAGATGTTAAATATTTCAGAGCTGGTTAGGTTTCCCCATCACTATAAAAACAAACACAATTATGGTAGTTTCAGTGCCTAATATTTTTTACCTACTGTGTTCATCTTTGCTTCTTAACATGAAAAGTTTTAATTCAGGCACAAAATTTGAGCTTCATAACCCAGTGATTTATATATGGTAAAACTTTCAGAGGCAGAACTTTAAGTGTGTGTGTGTGTGTGTGTGTGTGTCTTTCGCGCTTATGTGTGTGTGTGTGTGTGTGTGTGTGTGTGTGTGTGTGTGTGTGTGTGTGTGTGTGTGTGTGTGTGTGTGTGTGTGTGTGTGTGTGTGTGTGAGCGTGTGTGTTTGTGTGTGTGTGTGTCGTTCATTCACACCAACCATTTACCGATATTAAACATAATCCTACGTTTTCAATCTCCACTGTCAACGCCTTCTTTCCTTCATTGCATCAGGACAATACACTGTTCTTCCACAGCTTAAGGGGAGAGAGATAGCACAGTGTTGTTAAATTTGGAGCAAGTGATTCCTATAAAACAGTTCCAAGCAACAGGACACCACCAGTATTTTTATTCATCTGGTCCTGTTTCCTTGCATACTTTGGAGGAGTCAAGGCGTTCCGGTGTACCAAAAGTGTATTACTCAAGGCCTTAAGTCCTCAGCCTATTTTAATACAAAGTGGTGACCCGTAAAGTGATGCATCCATGAGCAGGGAATGTTAAGCGAATACCACGTCCCTTGCTTCGCTATGTATACGATGGATGTTAACATATATACGGTAGATATTATATAAAATGCAATAATAAGAGCGAATGACTGGGACGTGTTGGAGGGTAAAAGGATAAAGGGGTTCATGTGTGGAGTATTCATTTTTCTATTGAAGCCAAGTTGAGCCAATAATGTAGGCGGGTGTTGCAGCTTTGCTTGATGGAATGACAAATTGTACATCCAGCTGTGTGAAATATTCTCTTTGTTTTCGCTGTTTCAAATAATGCAGTTTGTCTCTGTCTATACCTGCCCCTCATTCACTCTCTCTCTCTCTCTCTCCCTCTCTCATTGGCTACCACTATCTTTCTCTCGTTGGCTACCACTATCTCTCTCTCTCTCTCACTCACACACACACACACACACACACACACACACACACACACACACACACATACACACGAGTTTTGTAAGCTAATCTAATCTAAAAGAATATACTGTAGATATAAACACTCTTGATAATGAGTGTAAAACATGACCTCTCTGTTACCTTTCCACGGCCTGACCTGACCTGATGACACGTGACCAATTACTTCGGTATAAACGAAAAGAAAAACTAGTATTTTCTATTCATTCGTATAATAATAATATTTACTGAACAACCATAGCTTTTGCTTTGCTGTTTATTTATTTATTATGGTGTTGTGTGTGTGGACTGGTGGTGACGGCCTGGGAATCCATCAGAAGAACTTATAAAAAAATAAAATAAATATTTAGTTGTCTTGCCTGTTCAGAATTGGCCAATGGAAAAGTTAATGGGACATGGTTAGTTTTTTTGGGATGCTACCGTTCATAGCTATAATAATAAGCAAGACGATAATAAATATGAAGACGTGGGAGAAATATCATCATCAGAATGTAAAGGTTCAACTTACAGAACAATTTTGTTTTTAATATACAACGAATTGGTGAACTGGAGGTGAGTTGGTGGGGAGGTGAGGCGGTGACGAAGGATGTGGTGGGGAGGGGAAGGAAGGAAGGAAGGTTGTGTGGAGGGGGTCTGTTGAGGAGGGGAGAGGAGGGGAGGGGAGGGCTAACAACACACTTTTTTCGACTGGGTGGGGAGGAGAGGGGAAGGGATGGGTGAGGAGGGGAGGGTAGGAACTGGGAGGGGAGTGGAGGGTGGGGTGAGGTGGGGAGGAGAGGAGAGGTGTAGGTATAGGGGAGAGGGGAGAGGAGGGGAGGGGTGGGGTGGGGAAGAGGGGTGAAAGGGGGTTTGTTGTGGAGGGGAGGGGAGGGCTAACAACAACAACAACAACAACACACCCTTCCGACAACATTCAAACATTCTGACGGCATAAAAGTCCTCCTGGAAACATTTAAACTTCAGACAGCATTCAAATTAGTTGTGACAGCGGTTACTCGTTCTGATAACATTAAAAATAACCTCCAGTATTTCAAAATTCTCAGCGTTTCAAAAAAAATCACACAATAATTTTAGGAAAGCTTCGAGAAATAAAGAGGTTGGGACTCGAACATTCTCGATCACTTAGCATTACTTAGTATTATTTAATTAAAGGTATAGTTTACAATTGATACTTTAGAAGAGTGCCTTGATTCCTCCTCCAAAGTATGTTAGGAAACAGGACCTGATTAACGAAAATAATGGTGATTTTTTTTTTTAATTGGAATAGTTTGGAGGAATCAGTTACTCCAGATTTTCAAACACTTAACGTAAACACCTTTGGACACTCTGGTATATTTGTAGCATACACATACATAGGATACATACAGAGAGAGAGAAAATTGTTGTTTATAAAGTAAATTGTGTGTGTGTGTGTGTGTGTGTGTGTGTGTGTGTGTGTGTGTGTGTGTGTGCGTGTGTGTGTGTGTGTGTTGATGTGTGTGTGTGTGTGTGTGTGTGTGTACTCTGCAACAAGCGTGAAGTGTAATGTACGTGACGCTCTGATAATGAATGGGAGAGATTTTTGTGTAGATAAAAAGAGAGATAATTGTGTGAACACTTCTAAGAGGATAAAAATTCATGTCCATGCAGGAGAGAAAAAGTGAGAAGTGGAAAAGACTCCGGAGGCTGGTGGAGAGAGAGAGAGAGAGAGAGAGAGAGAGAGAGAGAGAGAGAGAGAGAGAGAGAGAGAGAGAGAGAGAGAGAGAGAGAGAGAGAGAGAGAGAGAGAGAGAGAGAGAGAGAGAGAGAGAGAGAGAGAGAGAGAGAGAGAGAGAGAGAGAAACAGACAGACAGACAGACCGATAGACAGACAGACAGAGAGAGGTGTATGTAGGTTGGAGGTGTGAAGTGCCAAATGGAACCGTGTAAAGATGTAGGGCGTGGAGAGTGGAGGTTTGGAGTTTTAGGACGGCTGTGGAAGGGAGGATGAATTATGGATGAGGCAGGGATGAAGGTGGATAGACTTGAAGGAGGCCTGGGCTGTGTGTATAAGAGGCTGTTGCGAGTGGAAGGAGAGGCAAGGCAGGAAGGGATGGGGGTGGTGTGGTGGGGTTGGGGGGAGGGAGGGAGAGGTGTGGTGGGGTTGGGGGGAGGGAGGGAGAGGTGTGGTGGGGTTGGGGACGTTGGGGGGAGGGAAGAAGATGGCTGGCTGAGAGTGAGAGTGGCAGGGAAGTGAGAGAGAGGCCAAGTGGGAAAGGGAATAAGATAGAGACGAAAGGAGAATCAGTAAGGGTAAACAAGACCAGATGAGACGGAGGTATATAGGGCAGTGGAGGTAAGGAGTGGAACATTTGCTGGGCGTTGATGGGAATGAGCGGAAGGTCAAGAAGATGTGGAGAGGGAGGGAAGATTAAGAATGAGTGATAATAAAGATGCTAGAAGAAGGGGAAACGGATGAGATGAAGACATAAAGAGAAGGAAGGGAGAGAGGGTCAAGAAGGAGAGAGGAACAAGAAGGGAGAGGAATATAGATTACAATAGAATGAAGGTTAATAGATAAAGCTAGAAGGAGGAAAGGAAGGGGAAAAAAGTCAGAGGAAGATCATTAAGTATAGGAAGGAAGGAAGGGATGGAGGATAGAAAGAGATAACGAAAAACAAAACTAAAAACAGTGACGAGAGGAAGGAAGGGGAAAGGAGAGGTGCAAAGTGATGAGAGTGAGAGGAGGGATGGAGGAGAGAAGCTTAGGGAGGTAAGGGAGGGAAGAGAGAAGAAGATTAGGGAGGGAAGTGAGGAGGGGGTTACCAGGATAATAAGATGATTGTGATGGAGCATGAGTAGGAAGGAGGGTGGCCTGGCCTGGACTAGAACTTATAGAGTGAGGAGGTGTGGGGATAGGGAGAAGTGTGAGGGATATATATATACTGTATGGTTGGTGGGTAGGGGGAAGATACGAGGCGCTGGAGGAATTGAAGGTAAGAAACGTGAGACAGAATCTGAAACGAGATGAATGGAAGGTTTGATGGAGAGACATGCGCTGAATCAGAACATCGTATACGACCCATATAGAGGAGCTACTGTATGTACTATTTATTGGCCACAAGAATTCGTACACACGCTATTGGTTTCGAGGGTTTAATTAAAACATACAGAAACTGTCAGACTACGTGAGTGCAATACGAAATTTTTCTAAGGTTTGTTGTTATGCACTTACCGAGTCACTTAGAAAACCATTAATTGTATTCCTTCCAACATAATAACCTCTCTTTCCATAATTATAGCCCATGTAAGAATTCCCGTGGCCAAGTGTACAATAGACGAATTTGCCGTGTCATTCCAAGGATAGGAGTAACAATGCATTCAGTCCATTGTTGACATAATCCTAACAACACCTGATTACTCGATGTCATTGAACTATTCCATCGGGGAACTTTTAAAACGGGTCATGATAAATTATTTACCGCTTTGGTATTCTCTGGAGAGGGTAAGTAAGTACAGAACGTTGGCTTCCTTCCAGTCTGATGGAATTTCGATATTTGATACCTTGATATTTGACGTTATTTAGCAGCTGAGGGAAAACCATATATCAATTAACACGTAGAATTTTTATAACATACATACACACATACATACAGAGAGAGAGAGAGAGAGAGAGAGAGAGAGAGAGAGAGAGAGAGAGAGAGAGAGAGAGAGAGAGAGATAGGTGGAGTGTGGTAATGGAGAATGATAGGTTTAGTGAGGGATGGTGCATGGGTGAAGAGGTCTGGATGGATGGATGGATGGGCAGAGGGTCAAGGTGTGTAGCAGCTGTGGAGTACAGGATCTGGTAGGATGGGAATTGAGAGAGAGAGAGAGAGAGAGAGAGAGAGAGAGAGAGAGAGAGAGAAGCAGAAAGAGAGAGAAAGAGAGAGAGAGAGAAAGAGAGAGAGACAGAGAGAATACAGAGGAAGACAAACAACAACAACAACACCAACACAGCTGAGGGCTCTGACTAGGCCGTTTGTGTTGAGTTATGAAGATGACAGGGAAGCCTTAGTTAATATCAGGCCTCTCGTGTATTACGGGGCACAAGGGGAAGAATAGCGTTTCTGAGAAGGAGAATAAAAAGGAAACATGTTGAGAGATCGATAACAAAAGAACTGACATAGTTAAAGAGAATATTAGCCTTCCAATTTGCCACCAAGGAATTTTGTCCTTAAAAGTAAACAATATTGTCAAGGCAATAGTCAGGCAATATTCTTTTTAATGCCAGACTCCTTTGATATCATGTATATATATTTTTTTTAATAAAGTTATGGTAATGAAAACAAGGGCTTACCCTTTGTTGTGTTCTTATCTATATTTGAAAATGGGTCAGCCTCGCCGGGATTTGTTGTCGTAGTGGAGATAACATATTTTTCTGTAAAACATATTGTATGAGAGAACGAAAAGGAATTCAAGGGAGATATTATACGTTTGGTTCATTGGAGCGTATAAACTCCTACAAAGTATCCACAGAAACAGGATCAGATGGACGAAATGAATGGTGGTCTGTGGCTTGAAATGGTTTGGAGGAATCAGTTGCTCCAGATTTACCATCGTTGTACAGTACTTTAAGCCCCTTGAGGTAGATGCAGTAAAATTGTTTAAGATACACAGAACTTCTATTAATTTAGTTCTGATGATTAAAATTGGAATGCCTTATAGAAAATTGGTGTATAATTAGAGGCGTAAAAAAATATATATATATAGGAAAGCTACAGAAGCAACCGGGACGAAAAATTGAATAGAGATTATTTATAGAGTGAGAAGCAAGCAACAGGGAATCCTCACGTGCTGGCAATCCCACTTGGTTGTTCCAGAAGAAAATTACAATAAGCTGAGTGTGTGTATATCTTTACTGAACCCTTGCACCGTATGTCAAGAAAGTGGTGAACTGTCAAATTGGAGGTATACGAGTCCTTCAAATATTGCCACGAAACACCACCACCTACTGTATATGGAAGGAGCTTGTTTTGTGGCATAGTCAGACGCAATCAGAAGCCTCCAATTCTCTTACAGTATCACAGGGTCCTTTAGGGGCTTTTAGTTCGACTGGGGAAATAGTTGTAAGTGCTAACTCGATTTACTCCAACGCTTTAATTCCTCGTGGCTATTATGGGGGGGGGGGGGGGGTAATACACTTTTGGTACATTGGAGTGTCTTGATTCCTCCATACTATGCCAGGAAACATGACCAGAGGAACAAAAATAAAGGTGTTCTGTTGCCTGGAATAGTTTGGAGGAATCATACAGTATGCTCCAGAATTACCGAAAGTGTATTTACCTCCTTACAGTCTTGGTAAATCTGGAACAATTGATTCCCCCAAACTAATACAGGCAACAGACCCCCGATATTTTTGTTCATCTGACACTGTTTCCTGGCAGACTTTGGAGACTTCGAGGGTTTCCAATATACCAAAACTGTATTGTCCACGTAACAGTGAGGTGGAGGCACAGCTGTAGGTTTTGTTATCCCACATAAAATACGTAAAGTTCTGTTCTGTTCTGGGCTAACCTTGGCTGAACTTGGCTGACCTTGGGTGAATCTTGGCTGACCTTGGCTGAATCTTGGCTGACCCTGACTTAACCTTTAACTTGTACTTTAAGCAGACGAATTTAATGAACCTGTGTGTATGGTAAAGAAAATTCTCTGTTTTTATTATATAATTATGTCGATCACTATGATGTTCACTTATATGTTTATATTTGGTTTTCTAGTTGATGTCTTGATAAAAATGCAATGTAACATTCATCACCCTTGCCGCAACAAATTCATCCTATTCCTAACGAAAAAAAGTCTGGTATTTTTCTCAGAAGTTTAGTAGAATTAAAGGGGCAGAAACTATCAGTAATTGTTACCCTCCCTTCCCCCTGCCTGTATCCCCGTGTTCCAATGCCCTTTCCTTCAGCCTCCTGTCCTTTTGTGAAGAGTTTTGAATTTAATAAGTGTTTGGATCTATTATTGTTATCATTTCTGTCTCTCTCACTCTCTCTCTCTCTCTCTATCTATCTATCTATCTATCTATCTATCTATCTATATATATATATATATATATATATATATATATATATATATTTCTCTCTCTCTCTCTCTCTCTCTCTCTCTCTCTCTCTCTCTCTCAACTGTGTGTATCTTTAGAACCTTTTGTGAGGTCATAGGTTTCTAGGACACAATAATAAACATTATTTTTTTCTCTGGTAGGAAAGAAGCTTAATTAAACAAAGCAGTATAATTATATTCACAGCATAAAAATACACTCTTAATTGGGTGTCTTTAAATTATGATCCTCTGTGCACAAGTAAAAACAGTGTCTAGTATCTAATAGTCAACAAAATACCAGCCGGGAGGAGCTATTTTTAAAGGCCTGCGAAGGTATAATAATCATATACAACACAGACCCTGTTTAGTTTAGTGAAGAGAAAGCAAGGTTGGATTAAGTGTACATATGTTAGATTTAGTGTAAATTAAATATTGTATGTAACAGATAAATGATGGCGGTGGTAATTATGATAATGAATGTATATCTATACTTCACTACAACCCACGGCTCATAAATAAAGTCACTGTAAAGAGTTTGGTGGTGGCAGACAATGGGTTCTGCTAACTCTACATCATTTTGACTTGTGTGTGCGACTTATGGTATGAGTGTGCGTGCGTGGGTGCGTGGGTGCGTGGGTGCGTGCGTGCGTGCAGGAGAGGGGAGAGGGGGGAGGGAGGTAGGGAGGGGAGAGGCAAGAGCAAAAGAAAGAAAGGAAGGAAGGAAGGAAGGTGGGCTGGTTGGTTGGCTGGCCTGCGGGAAACATACGAGGCTTTGAACCCCAACCCAAGTTCCTTCGATCATTGATAAGGACACACAAGTTCCAGGGAGTTTCTTCTTAGGTCGTTTCCATTCCGTCACTCACAGTTCACATTCCTTTTTTTTTTTCGGTACTTGGCACTTTTGGGTCAGTAACTCTCAGGTTTCCTCGAATCTAAATTATTATTCTTTTTTTCAGTAGCTGGTAATAGTTATCCCTCCATTTTAGTTGGCAATTTTCCAGCCAATAACTGACAATTTGCAGGAAATAAATGGCAATGATCGTGCATTGACTGGCCATTTACATCCATTAACTGGTAATTGTCCACTGGTTGAAACGCCTAGTGACCCCAGGATAAGTGTAATGATTTATTGATATACCTATAATTCACTCAGTTAAGGGGATAGTATAGGCCTACAGGTGGTAAATCCGGAGTACTTGATTCCTCCAAACTATTCCAAGCAACAGGCCACCATTATTTTGGTCAATATGATCCTGTTTCCTGGCATAGTTTGGAGGAATCAATGCACACCAATGTACCAAAAATATACTATCCACTTAAGGGACCCTGAGATGTAGTCAGAAATTGGGAGGTAAACGAGTCCCTCAAATATTGCCACAAAACACCACTTATATAGAAGGAGCTCGTTACGTGGCATAGTCAGGAGGAATCAGAAAGCCTCCACGTTTCATACACGATCACAGGGTCCTTAACTTATGTGGGAAAGTGATATTCTAATGCTTATAATATAACGTCAAGTCTGAATACACAACAACAAACATCCACCACGACGTTTTCCCATTGCATCCATTTTTGGGTAAGACTCAGAATCCCACTAACCCAAGTTAAAAAATAGTCCGTCAGTGTGTTGGTTATAATATTATATGTTGAATTATGTTTGGTGTTGGAAGGAGTGATGCGTGACTCTTTTAAAGGGTTTTCTGCATTTTATTTTATCACAGGTGCCGTGGATATCGTTGAATTTGACTTTCCAGGAATCGATCCTTTGTGGCCATGGTTCGGTGACTTCATGTCGAGGGTCGTTTTCAAGTAACAAAGAATTGACTAGACAAAGTGTTCATCCGGTCAAAATAAGGCGATATACATTTCATATTACAAAAATATATATATACATACATACAAGTCTTTGGTCAGGAGAGACAGACACACATACAGACTGAGAGAGAGACAGAGATTTGTTGACATAATACACACACGAACATAATATATAGGTAACTCAAGAAACAGACTCGTTATAATATAGATGGTCACACCGGTCTGTCTATCTCCAATGTTGTTGATGTAGATTTAGTCTATGTTTTGCAGTGGACTGAGAGACAGGACTTGCTATTGGAATGCACCTTAGGACTGAATATATATAATCTGATAGTGGGTTTGTTTGGGTTGATTGGACGTGCATGTCTGGATTGGGATATATATGGTATTTGCTCTGGTCTACGTGGAGTTAGTTATTGAGGTGTGTGTGTGTGTGTGTGTGTGTGTGTGTGTGTGTGTGTGTGTGTGTGTGTGTGTGTGTGTGTGTGTGTGTGTGTGTGTGTGTGTGTGTGTGTGGGTGTGTGTGTGTGTGTGTGTTGACAGCTGGACATAGTAACTGGGTTGGTATACATGGATTGAGATATACTTAGGGGTGAATGGCAAACAGCATGGGACATACGAGTAATACAAATGGGTTGGGATAGATCTGGCACACGGCATTAAGATAAATTAAGGTATTGTGACGTGAGTGTGTGTGGCCAAAGTAGTGACTCGACTATAAGGTAAAAGTGAATATTTTCGATGAGGCTAACCATAGTATTGCCATTTTTAAAGTGTGTGCGTGTGTGTGCGTGTCGTGTGTATCTGTTTGAGTACATGCCGTGTGTGTGTGTGTGTTTGTGTGCATGCCGTGTGTGTGTGTGTTTGCTTGCGTGCGTGCCGCGTGTGTATGCTTGTGTGCATGTCATGTGTGAGTCTGTGTGTGTGTGTGTGTGTGTGTGTGTTTGACGCGTCAGGACCCATTTTTCCTTCTGCCCTCACACAATGCTTCTCTGGGTTTTTCATAGAACTGGTGTTAGACTGTCTCCAGGAAGCAGCAGTCTGGTCCTTTTTGTCCAGTCCACCACGATGTAGAATTTCGATAGAGGCGGACCAATACTGTGAGTTTACGCGTGGACAACATGCATGGGAGTCAAGAGCTGTTATTATATTTTTCCATCGTAAAGAAATTAAAAATATCTCTATGCGATATTAGTGAAACCATTATAATTTATCATGATTCAACAACGGTACAGTCAAGGCCAATAATCCTGCAACATATTTTAATGAAACGGTCAAGAAAAAGGTGTGAGACTATAGTTCTGTAATAAAAGGGTGTGAAACTATAGCTCTGTAATATTACACCTTAATAATTGCTTAACGTCCAATATAAAATCATTTTTCATTTAACATTCTGTAGTGAGTGACATAAACAAAGTCAATTACGTTGAAATAACAAAGATGACACGAAAAATAATATCTACTTTGATGCCAAACATTATCTTGATCAATGAGTTTCCCTGATGACTAACTATGTTTTGCCAACAGTACCATGGCATATGTTGTGTTTCCCGCAGAGCAATATTTGTTTGGACGACAGAGTAAATAATGTTGATTTGGCAGGTTGTACAATTCTGCTGCTCATTTCAACAAAAATATTAAAAAAATAATACGTATTTAGCTGAAAGAACAAGCCAATTTTCATCCATGTCTGTGTATATGTATTTGTGTACGAGTATGGCCTTCATTAATTTGTTTTAATCTCACTTTATCCTTGTGTATTAAGAGGAGATTCTTTTGTTGATGAATTGGGAGGTCTCTGTGATTCCTCCAAGCTGTGCCAGGAAACAGACGCCCATAATTAATTGTACACTCGCAATCCTAAATTTGTATCGAGGTCTTGTTGAAGTTTCGAATCATTTCTCATACTAGTGAACCAATTACAACGCTTATCCTGTTTTATATATGCTTGAGCTTACTTAATTAATACTCGATCAGGCTATGCGAAACAAGCTTAGATACACATATATTATATTGGATGGCGAGTGTAGTACCAAGAGGAGATCTGTTTGTTTCGTGGCATAGTTTGGAGGAATCATTGACCTTCCAATTCAATATAAAAATAAGCTCCCCCCTCCTTACCTTTATCATTCCGGCGTCACTCCGTCAGTTTGTTCATCCGTTTTTAGGTCATCGGTCTATTTGTCTGTCTCTCTGTTTCCCTCCCTGTCTGTCTGTCTGTCTGTCTGTCTCTCTCTCTGTCTGTCTGTCTGTCTGTCTGTCTGTCTGTCTGTCTGTCTGTCTGTCTGTCTGTCTGTCTGTCTGTCTGTCTGTCTGTCTGTCTGTCTCTCTGTCTGTCTGTCTGTCTGTCTGTCTGTCTGTCTGTCTGTCTGTCTCCGCCCTAAGTAAACAAACGAGACGCTATCCATAAACAGCTTAAAGGGGAGAGTACAGTGTTGGTAAATCTGGAGCAACCGATTCCTCCAAACTATTACAAGCAACAGACCACCATCATTTTTCTTAAATCTGGTCTTGTTTCCTGACATACTTTGGAGGAATCAAGGCACTCCAATGTACCAAAAGTATACTCTCCCCTTAAAGGATTATGATAGAAAAGGGTTATATAATCAGGGATAATCATATAATCAGATGGTCAGGGAATATTTAGGATAGATTAGTTTATCTAAAGAATATTATAAATCCTTTCATATTGATATACTTTACATAGAAAATGAAATTATCGATTTATTGAGCCTGTGTTTGGCAGAAAGAAAGAGGAGGTGGATGGGATTAAAAGAAAACAAAACTCACCGGGTAATTTACTCTTGAGTTCTGTCAAGTGTCCAATCATTACGTCAAAAGAATCGGCTTAGCGTGAAGAGAAAGAGAGAGGTAACCTTCACCAAAATATATATATATATATATATATATATATATATATATATATATATATATATATATATATATATATATATATATATATATATATATATATATATATATATATTAAAAGATAGGTAGATGGATAGATAAATATTGTTGATTGAAATTAAAGTAACAATATAATGCAGGTTTGTCAAAGAGGATTCCATTTCTATCCTATGATGAATGATCATTATTTGTGTTTGGATTGTAACCACAAACTAACATAATTAACATTGCCTTTGGGCACAAATTGCCATGATTACCAATGTCACAGAAATAATGCCCTGTTGACCTCAAAATTTATCTGCCAAATGAAAATGTTCGGGTGAAGGAAGAGAGATTAAGGACTTGAAGGATATTATTGAAAGATGAAGTGATTGCTTTTGATGTTCCAATTCCTGATCAGCATGGGATTAAATTATTGGATGTGGTACGGGATGATTATTCACTGAGATATCAGGAGGAACATAATTGCCTCCCTAATATCTCATAATTCTCACATTTCCCCTGCATGGGAATACCTCATTTTGGTCAGTCAGTTGGAGTCCTACTGATTCCTCCAATCCATGCCACGAAATAAATCACCTCGGTGTTACTAAAAGAGGATCTGTTTCATGGCATAGTTTGGAGGAAAGGGGAGATTTTCCAATTTACCAACACTGTACTTCCCCTTAATGGCCCTGTGATGTCAGAAAATTGGAGATAAATGAGTCCTTCAAATATTGCCACGAAACACCACCTATAGGGAAGGAGCTTGTTTCGTGCCATGGTCAGGAGGAATCAGAAGCCTCCAATTTTCATTCACGTTCACAGGGTCTTAATAAGATCAGAAGCCACAAAAAGGTCAAGCCATCTATTTATTTATCATGTATGTAAACAGACAATCTCGTTACGTTTGACAATAATTATGTTTCTGAATACGACTTGGTGTCTCTAATTGATAACTCAGTTGCAATTTACATAACATAATCGCACTGTTTTTCCTGGAACTCAATATGATAATAATAACATAATAATAATAATACGATAATAATAAGTATAACAGCAATAACAGATTAAACGCTTCTCTCACGGAATTACCTGTGAGATTTATCATGCTCTGAGAGTCAACATTTCAGTGTGATTGTGTTTTCTTTTTGCTTTTGCTTGAGCTGTAACGATACGCATTATTATGTGAGTGCATCTAATGTTTTAATTCCTTTATACTCGTGTTGATTCTCTTCAAGGAAAACAATAACCTTGAGAGCACCAGCCAGCCACTCACTTTCATTATTGTCATCACGGTAATTGACTTCTTATTTTTTTTCTGGCGATACACAAAAGTAAACACGAGACACTTACCCAGACAATTTATGAAACATACATTTGCATTTATGTCCACATTAAGAGGGAGAGTATAGATTTGTTACATTGGAGTGCCTTGATTCCCACAATGTAAGCCGGGAAACAGAAGCAGGTTAATAGAACTAATGGTGGACTGTTGCTTGGAATAGTTTGGTGGAATTAATTTGCTCCAGATTTACCACCACTGTATCTCCCTTTTAATATTGCATATATAAAAAGTACTCATCCATTTGAAGTCAAAGATTATAATAATAAATCTGTTGCCTTTAACGACCAACATAGGAGGAAAAATAATAATGTAGGAAGAAAATGACAATGTGGGAAGAAAATGACGATAATGGCGATATAAATGGGAGGAATAATAATAATAAATAGAAGGAGAAGCAGAACATCTTACATTATCATTTTGCTACAAAGAATTACAAGTGATTTAAAGCACATTTTTCGTACATATATGTAATATTTTGATTAACCTATAGGATTTGTACTTGATAATATCCTGAACTGTGTGTGGAAAGTGAGGAGGACGCAAGATAATATACAAAACTCTTATCCATGCACTTTGTGAAACATATGTATGTATTTTAATTCACAAAATAAATACAGCTGTCGTTAATCAGTGTTATGAATCTATTACGGTCATTGGTGTGAAGTAATTGAGTACATTTAATTATTAATGTACTCAACCAAAAATTAATTGACGGTGATAATGATATTGCGTACACGGTGTGAAATTTTAATGTTCTGTCCACCATTGTGAAATCATTAAAATTAAAATACATCTGGTATATTCTGACTCACGCGGGGCGACGTTAAGCAGCTGAGAAAAGTAAATTACTGTCGAGTCTTATGAGGAGGTAAAAACGGTGTGATTGAGGTCGATTACTGAGTGGGAGGAGGAATGAGGCAGTGAGTGGGAGGAGGAATGAGGCAGTGAGTGGGAGGAGGAATGAGGCAGTGAGTGGGAGGAGGAATGAGGCAGTGAGTGGGAGGAGGAATGAGGCAGTGAGTGGGAGGAGGAATGAGGCAGTGAGTGGGAGGAGGAATGAGGCAGTGAGTGGGGGGAGGAATGAGGCAGTGAGTGGGAGGAGGAATGAGGCAGTGAGTGGGAGGAGGAATGAGGCAGTGAGTGGGAGGAGGAATGAGGCAGTGAGTGGGAGGAGGAATGAGGCAGTGAGTGGGAGGAGGAATGAGGCAGTGAGTGGGAGGAGGAATGAGGCAGTGAGTGGGAGGAGGAATGAGGCAGTGAGTGGGGGGAGGAATGAGGCAGTGAGTGGGAGGAGGAATGAGGCAGTGAGTGGGAGGAGGAATGAGGCAGTGAGTGGGAGGAGGAATGAGGCAGTGAGTGGGAGGAGGAATGAGGCAGTGAGTGGGAGGAGGAATGAGGCAGTGAGTGGGGGGAGGAATGAGGCAGTGAGTGGGAGGAGGAATGAGGCAGTGAGTGGGAGGAGGAATGAGGCAGTGAGTGGGGGGAGGAATGAGGCACTGACCAGAATACCGAATGAGAATGAAGGTAAAGTGTCCCAGGTTACTAGAGGCCCTGAAGGATGGAAAATAAACAAAGTAAATATAGCTTCTCCAGTGAATAATGACTGAGTGACCAAAGGATTACGAGGATATGCAAACTCTACCTATCTGAGTGGAGTTATATGAGGCAGGATCAATGGACGAACTTGTTTTTGTACCACTTTGAGTATAGCTAATGTTGTCATGGAAGGCTGAGTTACTGTACTGTATAATTATATGTGACGAATTAGTGGATGGTGATGACATACAGAAGCACCTACTGTACTGTATATTTCTTTTAATAACTGAAGCTGGTTAAAATTCACTCGATAATCTTTTCAACATTCAATAAATATCAGATTTCTGTCTTGTTCTTCGTAGGGTCACTATCGGGGCTCTTATCAGGAATCCTCATAAAGTAAAATATATATATATATTATAATGTTTTTTTAAATTATTTTCTAAAATTGAAAACAAAAAAACTGGAAATGGAAAATCGTGGAATAATTTGGAGGAATTGGTTGCTTCATATTTACCAACACTGTAATTCCCTCCCTTAAAAAAAAAATCCTTAAAGTGATAATAATATATAGATAACAGATTCTGTATATATATATATATGAAAAGAAATGAAAGGACGTGGAGTTTTAATGAGTGTGATAGAATGTCGTAGATTTAAATTAAGGCTATGGAGTTTTAAAAAGAATTGGATTCGTATAAAGTTTGTGATAAGGAAGTTGAGTAATCCTGAGAAATTCGTGGCGACGTGTGAAGTGGAAATGGAGGAGGAGTGTGGGCGAGGTGTGTGTGTGTGTGTGTGTGTGTGTGTGTGTGTGTGTATTGTGTGCTGGTGGAGAGGTAGGGTAGGGAAGGCTAGGGTGAGGGAAGGTGCCAGGGTATAAAAGAAGGAGAAAGAGAGGGGGGGGGGGAGAGAAAGGGGTGAATGAGAGAGAGAGAGAGGGAGAGATGGGAGAGAGAGAGAAATGGGTGAATGAGAGAGAGAGGTGAAGGAGAGAAACGGGTGAATGAGTAAGAGAGAGAGAGAGATAGGGGGGATGAGAGAGAGAGAGAGAGAGAGAGAGAGAGAGAGAGAGAGAGAGAGAGAGAGAGAGAGAGAGAGAGAGATAGAGGGGATGGGAGGTAGGAGGGAAGGAAGAAGATGGATTGATTGATGAGAAGCGGGGGGAACCAAATAGTGGAAGAGTGTATAGAAAGGAAAGTAAGGCCAGGAGAGAGAGGAGGAAGGTTCAGTGGAAGGGAGGGTGGGGGGAGGGTGAGAGAGAGAGAGATAGAAGGAAGGAGGGACAGACTGCAAGAATACTGAGATAGACAGAGATAAGACGTTACATTCACTCTGCCCCTCTTTGAACTCCACTGCAGCTTATTTCATGGTACATTTACTCTTTGCCTACATATACTGATAATAAGATTCTCGTAATATTCCTTTCAATCTTATTTTCTCTACTGATAAGCATTAGCATTTTTCCACTCATGCTTCTTCACTTTTCCCTTGACTTCCCTCGATCATTCATGCATTTCCCGACTGTCTTTCGGAATAAGACTTTCTTTTTTATGAGAAATGTTTAATTCATCTCTCTTTCAAGGCATTCTTTTAACAATTTTTAAACTGTAATCTATGTCTGTACACCTGCTGTATATCTCTCTGGTCCCGACGTGTAAGATGTGAAGCAGGAAATGGACCATCTCTCTCCCACCACCACTAAAACTATTCTGTCATACACCTGGCCTGTACTACCTTATATTTTACAGTGGATTATATTTCTCCTACTTTTGTGAAGGTTCATAATTATAGTCATTCCCCTTTTTCAAACCTCGGGTACATCTATCATAATATATCTTCCTTAAAAATTCCATGATATAGATTTCACAATACTTGATCATTTCAAAAGTTACAATACAGTACTTCAACGACAGGTACATTAGATACAATAATAAAAACAACACAACAGACCAAAGAGGTTCATCGAGAGAGTCCTCGCTCTTGGTTGGGGTGTATTCTTTTTGAGAGTAAACTTTCTAGTCTTCAGTTCCTTCAAAGTTAATGAGATAGGTTTATATATTATTCTGTGTGGCGGGAATAAGCACCTGATGTATTCTACAGATAAACCAAACACGGGTAAATTGAGGTCAGTACTGCAGGCTCTGTTACTGTCATGTGTTGTGTGTGGAGTAAACAGGTAGTGTGATATATAGGTAATGTTCGTGTTTACAGCATTGTCTGGCAGTCAAGGTCGTGGCGGGATGTCCCTCTTACAATAAGTCAAACTCTATCATGGTACATCTTTTTATCCAGGTTAACCAAGGTCATATATGGTCTAGGTAGGGTAATATTAGGAATATTTAAGACAATAACCTCTAAATACAAACTTATCTATTCCATCCCGAATGTCTGCTGTCCATGTTGGTCTTTGTTTGTTATGATATTTGGTGCATAATTAGTTTTAATGGTGTTGTATATTATCACTATAACCCTGGCTATCCGTGCATGAATTATTAATTTGTACTTCATACAATATCTTGCATTATGTTCCATTCCTCGGCACTACATAATTACATAATCTGTATTACAGCACATAGCATAGAAAGATATCTGGGAAAATAATGGACAGTTTACCAGCTTCGAAGTAGTTTTGCTGAATACTAGACGTCGAATATGAAAATGCAATAATCAGGGAGTTTTATTTGTGTCCACAGTAAACTTAAGTATCACCTGTTAAAACCACTCGGCACAATTTAACCTCACGGAGTTACAAACCTCTAACCTCAAAATTTATAGCTTTTCAAAGTGTTCCGCCTCCTGTTCTTCAAGTATGGGTAGTGGAGAGATAAGGCAGCTAGGTAGACAAGGAACAAGGAAGGGTAAAGAAATATCAGAAAGGTGAGGAGTTTGAGATCATAATTATTATATTCACCGACACATACCAGAGGAAACAGCAGACAGGAGGCTAAGTATGTATAATGGTGAGCAATTGTAAGGGCTTTCATTCTGTTTACTGCAGAGGATTATCATTGGCTGTTACTGTTGTTATTGCTCCTTAAATTCAAGAAGGAAATTACGAATGAGTAGAAGAGATGGGAGGGAGGAAGAAAGAGGAGGGAAAGACAGAAATAGTGATGATAATGATAGATAGGGAATAAAGGGAAAATTACTGATGAGACAGAGAGAGAGAGAGAGAGAGAGAGAGAGAGAGAGAGAGAGAGAGAGAGAGAGAGAGAGAGAGAGAGAGAGAGAGAGAGAGAGAGAGAGAGAGAGAGAGAGAGAGAGAGAGAGAGAGAGAGAGAGAGAGAGGTAGAGGGACAGAGGTAGAGAGACAGAGACAGAGAGAGGATATGCTCGGATGTGGAGGAGGACTAAGCTGAGGAAATGGAAGGGGAGTAAAGAGCTTAGTGAAAGAGAACCGAAGGAACGACTAAGACCGATATACGTTGAAGAAAAGAAAGGGAAATTAACAGAGGAATGGCAAAAAGAAAACTTAAAAGGAGAGAAAGAGAAAGTAGATAAATAATGTCAAATAAGGG
>JAWZYT010003837.1:0-32918 GCA_034508575.1 Petrolisthes manimaculis | reverse complement strand
AATGTATGTGCATGAATTCTTACGTTAATATTTATTATATTATGTATATGCCAACTCTTTCTCTATATGCAAAGTGTATAAATATATGCCATACTCTTTGAAATCTAATATATTAAATGAAGAGACACGGAAAGTGGACGTCACAAAAAAAAAAAAAAAAAAAAACGCTAATTACTTCATTACACATACTTCACTTGCTTATGGTCTAGTATGTATTAATTTTATTTTTTTTCTCTCTCTCAGGTAAGAATGATTCGTGAGTCGTCCTTCGGTTGTGGCTTCGTTCTTTCGTCATGGATGAGGTTAGTTTTTATTCGTATTTGGGATAGATGGTATTCTCTCTCTCTCTCTCTCTCTCTCTCTCTCACTAAGACGCCACATTAATTCATTTTCCACAAATTCTTCTTCCTCTTTTCTTCCTCCTCTTCCTCTTCTTCTCTACCTTCTACTCTTTTTCCTCTTTCCTTCCTCCCACCTGCTTCTGCTATTCTCTTCCTCCTTCTCATCTTCCTCCTTCTCTTTCTCTTTTAACTTCATAATAGGGATGGATAGATAGGAAAATAGGGAGGGATAGATAGGGAAATAGATAGGAATAGGAGAGGTGTGAAGGATAGAGAGAAAAATAGGGAGAGATAGAGAGAAAATAGGAAGGGATAAATAAATAGGAAAATAGGGATAGATACATAGAAAAATAATGAAAAATAGGAAAATAATGAACAAAAAATTGGGGGAAAAGAAAATATGAGAAAATGAAGAAAGGCAAGACCAAGAACAGTAATGATGTTTGACACGCAAAGGAAGGAGAGAGAGAGAGAGAGAGAGAGAGAGAGAGAGAGAGAGAGAGAGAGAGAGAGAGAGAGAGAGAGAGTGTAGGATAAGGAGAAAGAGAGCGAGAGTTATACAATGAGAGAGACGGAGAGAGAGTAGGATAAGAGAAAGAGAAAGAGAGCGAGAGAGTTATACAATGAGAGAGAGAGAGAGAGAGAGAGAGAGAGAGAGAGAGAGAGAGAGAGCCAGGTTTATTATGCTGGCAGTCTCGTGTCTTTCGATCTCCAGAGAGAACCGTGAACCACTCTTTGATATTCCCACGACACACTGCCACTCCTTTAGATTTTCCACAAGAGGCTGTGTGTGTGTGTGTGTGTGTGTGTGTGTGTGTGTGTGTGTGTGTGTGTGTGTGTGTGTGTGTGTGTGTGTGTGTGTGTGTGTGTGTGTGTGTGTTTACCTTCCTTCCACAAGTCACATCTTATTCTTCCCAGGAGGAGGAATGACGACTCGTATGTATATAATTTCTATCACCAATTGATTCCCACCTATATATTTTATTTTTGTTCCTTTCTTCCTTCCTTCTTGTCCCATCTTGTCTTCCTTCCTTCCTTCCATCCATCCATCCTTTCTATCATCCATCCATCCATCCTTCCTTCCTTCTTGGGGGTGGGAGCGGGGGGGGGGGGCGGGGAGGGGGGCGACAAAATCAAGTGACAACCCCTACGTTATTCCAATATTCAGAAAACAGGTCGACGTGCCTCCTGGGAGAGACAAAACCCCGTCTTTCCAATTCACAACCACAGCCACAGCCACAGTCACAGTCGCCCTGGGAGAGAAAAAATACAAGACCTGCCTCTCCTCAGTTCGAAACGACGGTATAGTCTGGGACATATGTTTGGGTTGGGTTCTCTCTTACAACACACCCCTCTCCTCCCCCTCCCTCCCCTTCCTCCCCTTCCCCTCCCCTCCCCTTCCTTCCAACACCCCTCCCCTCTCCCTTCCCTCCTTCCCCCTCCTTCTCTTGCAACGCCACAGTAGCTTCAGGAGTAAGTACAGCAATGTATTGGCACACACACACACACACACACACACACACACACACACACACACACACTTTCTTTTGATTTATTTCTCACTTCTCATCACTCTAGAAAACATTTGGAATAATCGTCTCTTCCAAGTTATTCCAGAAATCTTGTATCATTACGAGAGATGAATTTTTGGAACGGTGTTTTCTTAAGTGGGGGTTTGGGAATAGGGGGACAGGCTTGGGGGAGGGGGGGGGTATTTAGGGGGGTGCGGGAGTAGGGGGACAGGCTTGGGGGTTATTAGGGGGATGTGGGAATAAGGGACATGCATGATTTCTACCTACCCACCTGTCTCACCCAAACCTGTCCCCCTATTCACGCACCCCCCCAAACCCCCCTCCCCCCCCCAAGCCTGTCCCCCTACCCCCGCACCCCCTTAATTAAGAGATCTGCAGGGGAATAAATCTTTGGACCAATTATCGTTTTCCGGGAGACTTACAAATGACACACACACACACACACACACACACACACACACACACACACACACACACACACACACTATACATATATCCAGTCGTCTGTATGCCTTTCCATGTCTTTACTTTCACCCTCTTTCCTTCTTTCTTTTTCTTTCTCTCTCTCTCTCTCTCTCTCTCTCTCGTTTTCTCTCGTTTTTTCTTTGGTTCCCTCTTCCTTCCCCTTCACAGGTAGATGTAGGGGAGAGAGAGAGAGAGAGAGAGAGAGAGAGAGAGAGAGAGAGAGAGAGAGAGAGAGAGAGAGAGAGAGAGAGAGAAACGGAAGGAAGGGGAAAAGAAGAGAGGGAAGAGAATAAAAATAGAATAGATAGTGAAACGAGGGAGGAAAGGAAAGAAGAGAGAAGGAAGGGGAGGTAGAGAGAAAAGTGAGAGAAAGAAAGTTAATGAAGTGAGAGGTGAGAGAGAGAGGGAACGAGGAATGGGAAGAGAGGTAGAGAGAAAGAGAGAGAATGAAGAGGATGTATATATTATAGAGAGAGAAAAATGAGAAAGAGAGTGAGTATATATATAGAAAGTGAGAGAGAGATAAAGAGAGTGAGTACATATAGAGAAAGAGAGTGTGTATATATAGAGAGAAAGAGAGTGAGATTAAGAGAGAGAGGGGAGGGAGTATATATAGAGAGAAAGAGAGTGAGAAAGAGATAAAAGAGTGAGAGAAGGGAGGAAAGGGGAGAGAGAGAGAGAGAGAGAGAGAGAGAGAGAGAGAGAGAAAATAAAGATTGAAAGAGCGAGCTACAATAATTAGAAGGGGAGCCATGTTTGTGAGAGAGGAGAGAGAGAGAGAGAGAGAGGTTGGTTGGTTGGTTGGTTGGTTGGTTGTGTGTATGTATGTGCTTATTTCTATTCATCTCTCTCTCTCTCTCTCTCTCTCTCTCTCTCTCCTCTCTCTCTCTCTCTCTCTCTCTCTCTCTCTCTCTCTCTCTCTCTCTCTCTCTCATCCTCTTCCAGTTAAAAGAAAATGAAGAAATAAAAAAAATCTAGGATCAATATTTTTATAAACGAAAGAAATTATAGAAAAGCAGGAGAGAGAGACAGAGACATACAGATAGATAAATAGATAGACAGATAGATAGATAGATAGATAGATAGACAGACAGATAGATTAGATAGATAGATACAGAGAGAGAGAGAGAGAGAGAGAGAGGAGAGAGAGAGAGAGAGAGAGAGACTGAACGGGGGCACTGAAGGAAAGATCAAATTTATGCAGTCACGTTGAATTAAGTTTTGCCAGCAGGGTGAATGAGTGATGGAGTATGTGCAGGTGAATGGGAGTAAATTTGACCACACTAATTGCGTGAGTGTGGTGGGGGGTGGGGGGGTGAGTGTGTGTGTGTGTGGGTGGGGGAGAAGGAAGGGGTGAATGATTGAGATTATGAAAATGTTGGGGAGGGAAGGGTAGGGGAGAGAGTGAATGCATGCATGATTGGGGAAGGAAGGGGATGAGAGTGAATGAGGAGGGAGGAGAGAGTGCATGAATGAGGAAGGGGAGTGCATGAATGAGTGAGGAGGAGGAAGAGTGTGAATGCATGAATGAGGAGGGAGAGAGTGAATAAATGAATGAGGAAAGGAGAGAAAAGTGAAAGAGTGAATGAATGTAGGTGATAGAGAGAGAGTGTGTGAGTGAAGATAGAGAAAGGAAAAATGAGTGTGGTAGAGAGAGAGAGAAAGGAAAGATGAGTGTGGTAGAGAGAGAGAGAAAGGAAAGATGAGTGTGGTAGAGAGAGAGAGAAAGGAAAGATGAGTGTAGTAGAGAGAAGTGAGGATAATGAAGAGAGAGAGGAAATGAAAGATGAGTAAAGAAGAGAATGAATGAGTGAGTGTGAATATCAAGTGATGGTGTCTGTCTGAATGAAACTCTAAGATGATGAATGGGAGTGAAAAGGGTATTGAGTGTGAATTAGATTAGAGGCTGTGAACGAGTGAATGGAAGGAAGGAAGGATTATACGTGTGTGTGTGTGTGTGTGTGAGAAGAAATAATTGAAAGGCGTGGAATAATGGGGGGGGGGAGGAAAGAGAATAAGAGAAGGGAAGGAAGGAGAGGAGAGTCATTAGAAGGAAAGAGACATAAGAGAATAAGGGAAGGAATAAGTGAGTAAAATAAATAAAAGAATAGGAAGGGATGGTAAGGTGGTGTGACTAAAAAAATAAATATAGGAGAGAAAGGGATAGAGTGTAAATAATGGTAGGGAGGGAGGGAGGGAGTAAAGGAAATGAATGAGGAAGGATGGAATAGTGAAAGGGGAAGTGAAAGGGGAAGTGAAAGAGGGAGAAAGTTTAGGCACCATAATTGAAAGGGTGGATGGAGTGAGGGAAAAGTATATTAGTAGGAAGGGGATTATACTTAAGGACTCCGTGATCGTACATGGAGGCTTCTGATTCCTCCTGACTATGCCATGAAACAAGCTCCTTTCATATAGGTGGTGTTTCGAGGTTATGTTTGAAGGACTCGTTTACCTCCAACTTTCTGACTACATCACAGGGTCTCTTATATGGAAGGAAGGAGGTATGAACAGTTTATCTTGCTCAATGTTTGTGACCTTTCCCTCCCTCTGTGATTTAATTAAGGCTCTCAACCTATAAATATCCTGAACCCTTTGAAGGTAGTGTTATACTGATTATTTACAGAACACATAATATTCATACGTCTATTTTGGCGACACAATGAGAGCCTTCTCAGATTGAACTCTAATATTTTGTATACCAGCGTTATCTATAGAATTCAATGAATGTAGGCAAATGGAATAGTTTCAGCGATATTTCATATAGCTATATAACATTTATCTAATTCATAGAGGTTATAATATCTTGTAAAATAATGTAATATAGTTTCCAATATATGCAAACTAGATAATTTTATACAAGCACTTACCATTCAAAACAATAACATCATTTTATAAGCGTGAAAACATTTGATACCAATTATATTTTTAGTTAGGTCTATGTTCATGATGAGGATTATTAACCATGACTCCACAAATTATTACTTATATTTTTCTCATCTTTCCCACTTGTACAAACTTTATACTGTATTTAGTTTGTCTATACTACTACTTTTTCTATTTACAATTTAATATAATTCTTTCATCTACAATAGTATCTAGGCTATATAATATTCTTTGGTGTTCTATGCAACATCAACAAAACCCATATACACATTTATTTTACAAAAGGTAAAGAAAACCATATATTTATTTTAAACTATAATTGTCCTGTCAACATAACAGTACACACACACACTATTCATCTTGATACCTCAAAGACTCTCCCTTAATCAACCAGGTGTGATCCCGTCAAACCAAATTATTAAAAAAAAAAAAAAAAAAAAAAAAAACTTTGAAATTCGTATTGGGGCATATCAAAGTAACGATACGCTACTTCAATACAACTTAGGAGATCACTCATGCACGTCCCCCTCAGGAAAAAACCCGGGGGCCCCCCAATAAGAGGGGGGCCCAATGGGTTTTTTTTCCTTCAGGTGACTGCCGAGTGTAATACTTCCTACCCCGGTCCCCAGCACCAAGGGGGGGGGGGGAAGGGGGTCACATCTAGATACCCAAAGACTGCACCACACACATACATACATACTTATACACAACACCCATACTACTTTGTGTGTGTGTGTCGAGGGATATAGAGGGTGTGTGTATGTAGGGTTGTAGTGGGTATGTGTACGCAGGTCTGTAGTGGGTATGTGTACGTAGGGCTGTAGTGTATGTATGAATGTATGTGTAGTAAGGGTGTGTGTGTGTAGTGGGGCATGATACAGTCTTCAGTAGTGTGGAGCCCGGAACCAGTACACGTGTCCACACAATACTGGTCCAATACTACACCAGTTATTAGGAGTGTGTACTGGCGCATCAAACCATATTGTTGTTGTCTTCATCCCCTGCAACTTCACAACCTGCAATGACAACAAATATTTCTTCATTAGTATACCCCTTTCTATATTGCACATTCTATTTTGTTTTTTTATTAATTTACTTTCTTCTATATTGCACATTCTAATTTTGTTTTTTTTATATATACTCCCTTCTTTATTGCACATTCTATTTTGTTTTTTTATTAATTTACTTTCTTCTATATTGCACATTCTATTTTGTTTTTTTATTAATTTACTTTCTTCTATATTCCACATTCTAATTTAATTCATTGGCAATCATACAATTTTTAATACTCATTCGTTTTGATCAGTTAATTCTTTTAATTAATGTAAACTTTATATTACTTTACCACAAATAATCCTCTTAATTATTTACTATTAATTCTATATCTTCATCAAAATGTTACTTTCTCTACTCTATATTCTTGTTTTTCGTATTACATTAAAGAAATACAAATAATAATACTTACAGAGCAAAGCACAATCAGAGCTGCAAACTTGTACGATTATTGCAATGTGAGTCACCATCGTTGTGTTGCATCAGTGTACATCATGCTCTTCAACATCAGAAGTAATGTGCTGCATCTTCTTAACTCGTCTCTGCCACCTCTGTATGTCCCAGCTCGTGTCACATTGGACTCCTATAGGTTTGCTTACGTATTGCCACACTGTACATGCTCTTACCTCCTCTCTGCCACCCCTGTATGTCCCAGCTCGTGTCACTCGTGGTGCGTTAGACTTCCATAGATAGGTTTGTTTACGTATTGCCACGCTGTAGAACCTGTCGGTGTCTCTGTCTTTGATGGTGTAGGACTGGCTGACTGGCTTCGAGAGTAGGGCCAATATGTTTTTATCTAGCCAACTGTTCATCTTTCTTTCATGGGGAACACTGCCAACATCCACCTCCAGGCTTGCCAACATTGATAATTCACTTCTGCCAACATCCAAACTCCAGGCTGCAGTCTCTGGCCACAACACCTGAAAATCATTAACAATATCAGTCTTTTACTACATTAAAGAGTTCAGGGAAGAATATATAAGTGATGTAGTCAGAAAATGGAAGGTAAAAAGAGTCCTTCAAATATTACCACGAAACACCACCTATATATTATGGAAGGACCTTGTTTGTTTCATGGTATATATAGTCTGGAGGAATCAGAAGCCTTGTGTATTTAATTTAAAGGGGTATAATTTACTTTTGTTACATTGCAGTGCCTTGATTCCTCCAAACTATGCCACCACCAGGAAACAACAGGACCACATGAACACAACATAATGGTGTTCTGTTGTTGTTGCTTGGAATAGTTTGGAGGAATTCAGTTGGCTCCAGATTTACCAACACAAAAAAAAACTTTCCCCATAAAATTAACTAAAGCTTACACTAATGGAGTGATATTTTTTTTCTTTTCCTACAGGTTGGGTACATCTGCCTCAACAACAACAACAACAACAACTACAACTACTACTACTATTTTAGAGACTGAACGACCACCCTAGTCCTGGAAGACCCTGTAACAACACTATACTATCTTTACATTTTTTGTTTATGTAAATATTTATAAAATAAAAAATAATACAACTGCTGTACTTTTGTTTTTCTACATTAATATTAATAAACCTTGAAGGGGTGGGGGGGGGGAAGGAAATAAGGGAGTCTAAGCCTGATATTATTATAATTGGATCATTTAGTTACTCGGGAGAAATTATGGCCACAAAAATCTAATTGGAAAATCTCATAAATAAAAAAAATATATTGGTTTCTGAATACTCCAAAAATATCCGAGGTAACAGTCAGAGAAAATAATTACTTTTTCATTATTCACTGTTAATTTCTTTATAATATTATCAATTATTATTTTATTGTCTTATTTTATAGAAGTGTATAACGAAAAGATATTCTTAATTAATATTATAGAAGAAATTACAACTATCCAATTTTAACCTTGATATTTATGATAACTAAACTTTAAAAACTGAACAGAGGGAAAACTAATCAATAAACTAAAATAAGAAAAACTCCATTAATTAAACACAAGCTACATTAAGGTTAAAGTTTAGTGGCAATATTTGAAGGACTCATTTACCTCCAATTTTCGGATAACACCACGGGGGTCCCATTAAAAATTGTATTATTCCCTGGGAGACTAAAGAAAAAGTTGACATGGCGAGATATTTACAAACTTTAAACAATACGTAACATTAATTTATTAGGGTGGACTAGTGTGATATTTGCTGTATTTAATTAAGAGGGTAGTCTAATATTAAGTCTTTCGGTACAGTAGTGGTCAAAAATAATCATCCATATAGGAGTAACTCACGTAAAATTTTGACTGCTTCCCTCTGTTCCTTAGCTGATAAACTTTCCAATAAATAGATTACGTACCATCTTTTAATTTACTACAAGCAGTTACACACTACTTAAAACAATAACACACTCACTCATACACACGTTAACTACCATCTTTTAATTTACCACAAGCAGTTACACACTACTGTACTTAAAACAACAACATATGTGAACGTGAAAACATTAGACAGTAAATTGTTTGAGATACCCATATGTGGATGTTTATTATTGACCACGACTGTACATATAATTCTAACTAATTCCAATGGAGATCTTTAGTTTGCATTTATTTACCATCTCGAGGTATTCTAAGCAAGGAAGAAACACGTACAGACTCTACCGGTGAATTTATACTTTAGTTGGGGAGTTTAATAATGAAAGAAAATGGGCTAGAGAGCAACTCAAAGAAAGAGAATAAAATACAAGGGGTGACTTTAGAAGATCAACCAATATCCACTACAGTATGTATCTATAAACTATAATCTAGCTAAAATATAATACCTTTAAATTGAACCTTCTCCATGGGTACTGTAAGGATTATGAGTCCCCCTACATATAGTAAGCAAGGTTTAGCTCTATTTGTTCATGACTAAATAATTTAATAATAATAATAATTTAATAATTATAATAATAATAACCTTCCCTAGGGTATTCTAAATCTAACCTATTCACCCCTTCAATCCATTATCACCAAATTCTCTCTCCTTTCCACATCTTTACTAATGGTATTCTAAATTCAACCTATTCACTCCCCTTTCAATCCATATCGCCTAATTTTCTCCTTTCTACAAGTATCCTCATCATATTCTAAATCAAACCTATTCATCCATTTTCCAATATTCATCCAATCACCATCGCTTCATTTAATCCCCAACACAAAGAAAGAAAAGTTCAGTGGATTGAATTACCTTTGGGCTTCATAGGTGTTCGAACAGCGAGTAGCGAGTGAGTCAGTAGTCAGTCAAGAGTGGCCGAGGGGTACAGCCAGCAGGTGTGTGTGTGTATGTATGTATGTATGTATGTCCAGGGAAGCATCTGCAGGGTTCACAAGTTGACCACACTCGATCTTGACTGGAAGTGGTCGAGTGTGTGTGTGTGTGTGTGTGTGTCCAGTCCATATATCTGAGGAGTCAAAATAAACTCATTAACGGGAGGTGTACAAATATTTAATTAAGGGGGTGCGGGAGTAGGGGACAGGCTTGGGGGGATCTGGGGTGTGTGTACGTGAATAGGGGGACAGGCTTGATAGGGGAGGGCCTGGGGGGGGGGGGGATTAGGGAGACAGGCTTGGGGGAGGGTAGAATGCCTGTGATAGTGATAAAAATAGTTTGCCAGTATTGTCTATGAACCCATCACACCGGGAAAAAAAACAGCAGAAACAGATATTCTTGTCTACCGCCTTAAATCCCATGTGGTATACAAGTGTTCAGAATATCCGGTACAAACTGCATGGCACCACGGGAAGAAGCGACAAAGCAGGAATGGGATGGAATGAGAAATGAAGGATATAATAAACAATAACAAAAATGTAAGTCATGTTCAGCTGGCAGCAAAGTGCACTCACCGACTTACGCTACCACACGTTTACATTTTTTTTTTTTACGAAAATAATTAATAAAGATTTCACTAGATTATTTTGGGTCTTTTTTGTTTTGTTTTTTATGGAGGATATATTACTAAATTTTGTGTGTCGATTTCAAGAACCTTTTGTACAGTCGCGATCAAATATAATCATCCATATAGGGGTAACTCACGTACATAAGAGTTTGACACCTTCCCTCTGTTCCCAAGATGATAAACTTTATAATAAATATATAGGTTAACTACCATCTTTTAATTTACCACAAGTAGCTACACACTACTTAAAACAATAACACACAAACACACAGGTTAACTACCATCTTTTAATTTACCACAAGTAGCTACACACTACTTAAAACAATAACACACAAACACACAGGTTAACTACCGTCTTTTAATTTACCACAAGTAGCTACACACTACTTAAAACAATAACACACAAACACACAGGTTAACTACCGTCTTTTAATTTACCACAAGTAGCTACACACTACTTAAAACAATAACACACAGGTTAACTACCGTTTATTAATTTACCACAAGCAGCTACTTAAAACAATAACATCATAATGTGAACGTGAAAACATTAGACAGTAATTTTGTTGAGGTACCCACATGTGGATGATTATTATTAACCACGACTGTACATCTATGCCAGGCCAGAAACAACATATATGCAAAGAACTTGATAACCAAGGGAAAATATAAAATAAATAACTAGGCAAATAAATATTGAATGAATTAGTTATTGCGTATGTTTTTTCTACCTTCATTACCCACTAGTTTAGAACATTCAAAGACTAGTTTCTTCTATGGTATTTCCTCCGCCAGTTATCACGGATGGCAACAACACTAAATGAGAAGCTAAACAACTCAATACCCAGTTCTCGTATATGAGAATTGGAGGCTTCTGATTCCTCCTGAAAAGTCCACGAAACAAACTCCTTCCCAATAGGTGGAGTTTCGTGACGGTATTTGATTTACACATTTACCTCCAATTCTCCAACGACAATCACATGCAGGTTCCCTTAATTATTCAATAGAAATAAATGTTCCTCACCTTCTTCACTGCAAGACGGACACACACATCCTCTCCCTGGCGTTGCCGAGTGTAAACTGACCAAAATTTCCATCCTCGCCTCTTTAGTCTTGTCATCAACTCTTGTACTGGGAGAAGGATAGGCCACTCAGGTTATATTTAGTGTGTGTCGTTGTTGTGGTTGGCTGAGTGACTGGTACGGTGGCGCCTCTATCGGACAAGGGGAATAATCAACACTCCATCCTCACCTCTTGTCGTTGTTATGGTGGACTGAGTGACTGGTACGGTGGCGCCTCTACCGGACAAGGGGAATAATCAACACTCCATCCTCGTCTCTTGTCATTACCTCCATACCAAAGCTTCATGTTGTTATTATTGTTAGGTGTCGTTGTTGTGGTGGACTGGCTGGTACGGTGGCGCCTCTACCGGACAAGGGGAATCAACACTCCACCTTCCTTCCGTCTGCTTGCTTCCCTTTATCCTGATTAATAGAATATCAACACCAAGTGTCTGGTCCAAGGGGCAGCAGGTGTCGACAAACCACAACAAGTGTCAGGTCCAGGGGCAGCAAGTGTCAGGTCCAGGGGCAGCAAGTGTCAGGTCCAGGGGCAGCAGGTGTCAGGTCCAGGGGCAGTAAGTGTCTGGTCCAGGGGCAGCAGGTGTCAGGTCCAGGGGCAGCAAGTGTCAGGTCCAGGGGCAGTAAGTGTCTGGTCCAGGGGCAGCAGGTGTCAGGTCCAGGGGCAGTAAGTGTCTGGTCCAGGGGCAGCAGGTGTCGACAAACCACAACAAGTGTCAGGTCCAGGGGCAGCAAGTGTCAGGTCTAGGGGCAGCAAGTGTCAGGTCCAGGGGCAGCAAGTGTCAGGTCCAGGGGCAGCAAGTGTCAGGTCCAGGGGCAGCAGGTGTCGACAAACCACAACAAGTGTCAGGTCTAGGGGCAGCAAGTGTCAGGTCCAGGGGCAGTAAGTGTGGGACAGGGGGGGGGGGGGGACAGGCCAGACAATAGTGTTCTTATAGTATTAGGAGTGTTGGTAAAGTGTTAGAGAATATGTTGGACTACTCTCAGTGTATTATGAGACACAAACAAGGTCAGCAAAGGTGGTGAGACTGATGATGATACATACAGTACAGTTATGGCTCATAGTGCTTCACCACAACGACTCAACGAGTGTTGGAGAGCAACTCAACACAGTTCGAACAAGTGAATTTTCCAAACCATTCTCAACGTCGAGAGGTTTAGAAGACTCACATTTTCGAACTCAGTTCAGTTGCTGTCCAACACTCCTTGGACCCTGGTGGTGAAGCACTATCAGCCATGACTGTATGGGGAGTTCCAACCCTTCCCTATAATCAGTCTAGTGTCCACCTTAGGAGTACTTCCCTGTTCGGCTGGTGTCTACAACCTCCTCCTATATTTAATTATCATGGGTTCTGCCTACCTGTATGTATGGTTGTATGCCTCTTCATTCACGCTACGGCACAATTAATTATAAAAAAACCTCCTTCTGTACCTCCCTCCTCCCCCCCTCACTTTCCATGGTATGCAAGAATATCATATCGTCGGTAGTATTGGCGATGGTGTGGTACGGTAAGGGTACGATGACTCTGTGGTTGGTCTATGAAGTCATTGTACCGAGTCACTAATAAGTATATACAGCTTTAGTTTCGAAGCTTTGAACAGTTCAATAATTCACCAGCGAAGAAGATTCGTGATACGTTAATCCCTGACCAGAGACGAACGGCAGGCACCACACACACACACATAATCACACCACACACCACACACACACACACACAAACACACATACATACATACATACAAATACATACACCTTCACACACACACACACACACACACATACATACACCTTCACTCACACACACACACATATATATACACCTTCACACACACACACACACACACACCCTGCATTCGAACTCAGCCTCTATAGGTGCACGGACTGAGTGGGGAAATAAACAACACCAAGCAGGCGATTCGAAACTTTCTGCTCCTCACACTCTGGTCAGAAATTATGTATCACGAGTGTACCAGAGTATTTCAATCAAGATCACATTAGATATATACCATATTTTATTTACAATATTATGCTAATCAATTCTCTTATGTACATACAGCCATATACATACATCCTGACTAGGAATAACAACATTGAGAACAGTCGACGTCATTATTTCGTGGTCACTATATGCGAGTCTAGCATAAAAATGTCATCACAAAATGTCTAGCATAAAAATGTCATTGTCCTAAGAAAGAGACCCTGTGATGTAGATAGAAAATGGGAGGTTAAAAGAGTCCTTCATATATTGCCACGAAACACACACACACACATACACACACTTTTTTTATTATTATTTATTATTATTACACACACACACACTCTCTCTCTCACCTACACACACACACACACACACACACCTACAGTCAGTATATGGAAATAGGAGTTGGTTTCGTGGCAAGGTTAGCAGGAACCACTGAAGCCTCCAATTTTCATACCACACAATCACAGGCTCCTTAATCAATATACACTCAAAAGTTTTATTTATCATTTAACAGCATCCAAGGATTAATTATCAGACTGTGTGCAGGAAAAGCCACCAACTATAATAGACATATGTTAAGTGAATGGTAAGATTAATACAATATATTTATATCTACTGTGAGTTGGAGACATTTTACATCCATGGGTGATACTGCTTCACCACCAGGGGTCCAAGGAGTGTTGGTGAGTAACTCAACACAGTTCCAACAAGTGAATTTTCCAAACAATTCTCAGCGTTGAGAGAGGTTTAGAAGACTCACTTTTTCGAACTGTGTTCAGTTACTCTCCAACACTCCTTAGACCCTGGTCAAACACTATCACCCATGGCTGTACATACAGTCGAGCCAAAAAAAAAGTATACTATTGTCGTCTTTTTGTTGTCCAAGCGTCGGCTTGGAGCCATGCAGCTTTATCTGACAACAGTATTAACAGTACTGATAATAGTACAGAATAAGCTTGCTTGGTGAAAAGCTTTGTGTCGCTTGGACAACAAAATGACGACATATAATAATTATCCACTGGGGAGTTCCAATACTTTTTTTTACCGACTGTACAGTTGTTCACACATCAATCTTTTCCTGCATACAATCCACTTATACATTATTATACAGCTGTGATTACACTTTATAATATTATACCAGTAAGTAAAATAAACACATTTCATATATTTATATAATATATATATATGTATATACAAGACATAGAAAACGAGAGCTAGGGTTTAAAAAATATAGGTGATAGATATATGGTAAAAAATAGTGATATGATGATTAATATATAGATGGTACTATTATCTTATTTTTTAGCTAGATTAAGATATTACAGTGTAGGTATGTCTGGAGCAACTGATTCCTCCAAACTATTCCAAGCAACAACAATACACCCTTATTTATTTACTACAAGAAAACAACACATCCCTTTGCAATCTCGTCTGGAGGGATTCTGTTGCCTGATATAGTTTGGAGGAATCAGAAACCTCCTAATTTCTCACACCAGGTTAATGGATAGACAGGTAACATTAATTAAGAACCCTGTGAGGCTATATATATGATCGTGTATGAGAATTTATTTAGACGACTTCTGCTGATTCCTCCTAACCATGCCACGAAACAAGCCCCTTTCGTAATTATAATTGGTGTGTGTGTTTCGTGGCAATGTTTAAAGGACTCGTCTATCTCCAATTAATTTTCTAACCACGTCACATGCAGGGTCCCTTAAGTTTTATTTATTATGTACAGCCGCAATCAAATATTATCCACCCACACTTTCCTTCCATCGTAGTAAATAAATATCTTGGTAATAAAGAACAACACGTGTATGATTTGGCACCACCTCATAATAATAATAATAATAATAATAATAATAATAATAATAATAATAATAATATCCACCCACACTTTCCTTCCATCGTAGTAAAATAATATCTTGGCAATAAAGAACAACACGTGTATGATTTGGCACCACCTCATAATAATAATAATAATAATTGAGGGGGAGGGGGTCGAGTTGACGTAAGGTGTTGTTGTTGTATGATTATAATAAATTATTTTTCTATGATACTGATTTATTTGATTTTGCAGCACCACCTCATAATAATAATAATAATAATAATAATAATAATAATAATAATAATAATAATTGAGGGGGTTAAGTTGACGAAAGGTGTTGTTGTTGCATGATTACATTTTGATATGATACAGATTTATTTGTTGAAAGATGGAAGGAAAGTGTCGGTGCAGGGTTATTTGATTGTGACTGTACATGCTATAGTCTATACATCCTTCTTTCCTTTCTTCCTTCCTTCCTTTCTTTCCTTCCTTCCTTCCTTCCATCAACACGGAAACAAAGATGAGGTTATCAGTGTATTTATTTAAGGGGGTGCGAGAGCAGGGGGCAGGCTTTGGGGGTGAGGGGGGGTGCGGGAGTAGGGGACAGGCTTTGGGGGGGACAGGCTTGGGGTGGGTTAGATAGAAAGCCTGTCGTCCCCTATTCCCGCAACCCCCTAACCCAACCCATCCCTACCCTACCCACAGCCAAAGTTTGTCCCCTACTCCCTAACCCCAAGCCTGTCCCCCTATTCCCACACCCCCTTAATTAAAAGAGACATACAGTACAGTACTATACACAATACATTCTGTTTAAGTATACATATACACTGTATTCGCATTGATAGAAAAAATATGGTTACAAAAAAGTTACATGAATGACCAGTGCTATTATTATCATTATTATTATTATTATTATTATTATTATTATTATTATTATTCCATTAAATGTTACAGTTTAATATTATAAGGTCATTATTTATTTTCATACATGGAGTACACGTAAAGGTTAATATTTTTATACAATACTTGGTGTTGGATTTAATCGCTTTACAACGAGTATATCGGTTCCTACCCAAAAAAAAAATAATAAGAATAAGAATAAGAATAATAAATATGAATACAAATATAAATATAAATAAATATAAATATAAATAATTATAATAATATATAATAATGATAATCAATAATAAATATAACAAAAGGATATAATTATTTACTGCTCAATTTTTTCTGACATAGATACATCCACATTACTATTGCAAGGTATTATAGTCTTAATAATCATGATATAGTAGTAACAACATTGATTACACACACACACCATTTTTATATAGTGGTAACTCCTTGTAACAACACTTATTATACACACACACACACACACACACACACACACACACACTATTGCAAGGAATTATAGTTTTATTAATTATTATAATAGTAGTAACGACACTTATTTATTATACACACACACACATTAGTATAGTCTTATAATTATTATATAGTAGTAATAACATTTATTATACACACACACACACACACACACACACACACACACACAAACAGTATAATTATATAGTATTATCAGTCACAAAAACAAGACACATTTTCTGGAATTCGACGAAGTAAAGTAAATGTTCTTAATTATTTATAGAAATAATATAATTTTTAACGAGTAAGGCTATGTTATGTATGTACAGTCGGAGGCAGAAGTTGTGTTGTGTCGCCTCACCTGCTGTTTCTTCATCCATTCACAAATCATTAATTTTATTGTTTATAAAGTATTTCTATAGACTCTTATATATACACCACGTAGTTAGCACACACACACACACACACACACACACACACACACACACACACACACACACACACACACGCATACACATACATACACACACCCTCCTATCACTTATCTTGTATACATCAGTAATATTATTATAACTGAGATATCACTGGTCTGCCCTGAAAAAAAAAAAAAAAAAAAAAAAAAAAAAAAAAAATAATAATAATAATAATAATAATAATAATAATAACAATAAGGTGACTATCTCAACTTATGATATTAGTTAATAATTATATACTAAAAAGCATTTATTTTATTCCCTCATAAAATATATGTACTGTATAAACGTAAATATTTACATTATTATCAATCATAGTCCAGCCAGTGTTGTAAGTTTGTTAGTGTGTATGTTTGTGTTTATGTTTGTGTTTGTGTATGTTTGTGTCAGTGTGTATGTTTATGTTTGTGTTTGTGTGTATGTATGTGTTTGTGTCAGTATGTATGTTTGTTAGTGTGTATGTTTGTGTCAGTGTTATTATTTAGTGTTTATGTGTGTTTGTGTTTGTGTTTATGTTTGTGTATGTGTCAGTGTGTATGTTTGTGTTCCATCTTCAATAGAGAACAAACCAACTAATTTATCTAATAAGGAGATTATAATTATTGTCATTATCACGAACACAAAAGTTACAGTATTATTTCATACAGTATTATCTCAAAGTATATCAAAAAGTATACAGTATATCATAAAGTATATCTCATAAAGTATATCAAAAAGTATACAGTATATCATAAAGTATATCTCATACAGAATTATAATTATCTCGTATAGTATATCTCATATAGTATATCTCAAAGTATATCTCATACAGTACATGTATTATAATTATCTCGTAAAGTATATCTCATACAGTATTATAATTATCTCGTAAAGTATATCTCATACAGTATTATCATTATCTCGTATAGTATATCTGGTATAGTATATCTCTTATAGTATAGTATATCTCATAGTATATCTCAAAGTATATCTCGTATAGTATTATCTTTGTTATCAAATACTTTCAATCTGTGTACATGAAACAAGTGATATTCCATTACAATGTCTGCTTTATTTACACCTATTAAATCTACACAAAATTATTCTATATGTTATTGTTAGGAAAATACGAGTGTTTGGAGAATCAAGCGTGAGTGAGTTTGTGAGGTTTAAATGTTTCTGTGACTAATTATTTATTGTTTTGGTTGACTAATAACAGGTTCAAAGTAGCTGAAGCACCAGTTTTTTTTTTATATTAAAGAGAGAGAGAGAGAGAGAGAGAGAGAGAGAGAGAGAGAGAGAGAGAGAGAGAGAGAGAGAGAGAGAGAGAGAGAGAGAGAGAGAGAAGAGAGAGAGAGAGAGAAAGAGAGAGAGAAAGAGAAAGAGAGACAGACAGACAGACAGAGAGATTAAGGAGTATATAATTATGATAGTAATAATAATGACACTGTTGACAAAACTTACATCTACTGAGTAATCCAAAGTTTGCTCCACCTTCACCAAAAATGAATAAAAAAATAAAAAAATAAAAATAACAATGATAATTAATAAATAAAATAAAATACAAATAAACATGTATAAATTGAATTTGGGGACAGGCTTGGGGGTGGGGGAGGGGGTGTGGGGGTAAAAAGCCTGTTCCCTATTCACGCACCCCTCCTACCTAACCCCCTCAAGCCTGTCTCCCTACTCCCGCACCCCCCAAAACCCCTCCAAGCCTGTCCCCTACTCCCACACACCCCTTAACTTACTTATGTATCCAAAGCGTTAATTAAGGGAGAAGTTTTGTGTTGGGAAATCTGGAGCAACTGAATCCTCCAAACTATTCCAAGCAACAACAGAACACCATTATTTTGTCTCTTCTGGTCCTGTTTCTAAGCATATATATATTATACTTTGGAGGAATCAAGGCACTCCAATGTAATAATAAAAAAAGAAATTATATACTGTACCACCTTTTAAACAAACACTTGGTGCTTCTTTTTCATCAGTCCACTACCGGTAAAATTCAAGGACTTGTTTCTACTGAGTTTTGAGTCGCCAAAGTCAGCCTTGTTGCCTCTCGTGTTTTTCGCCTTATCGGGAGACTGATGCGTCAACGGCGACCCCTCCTCCTCCCTCTCGTTCACATAACTCACTACTGACACTTGCCTATTCACCTCGAACTTATTTTTTTTCTCGGAGGTCCGGTACACGTCTACGGATTTGCCCCGCATCATTTTTCTGTCGGGCGTTCTGTCGGTCACTGCCATCTCCAGACACCCGCCGTTCCTCTGTTGTTGTTGTTGTTTACACTTGTCGTTTTCCAGGACTCGCTCCGTCTCCACTTTGGTTTGCATGATCTCCTCCACTGGGTTTTCATGTATGTGGCATTTTTTCTCTGACAATTTTCCCCCCTCGTCCTGGCCGTCCCTCTCCACCACCGCTGCTGTGCTACCGCTATCGCCTCTACGTACACCTTCCCTGCCCACTATGATCTCGTGTTCTACAAAAAAGCCACCACCGTCATGACCGGAGACATTGGGTAGTACATTTTTCTCACATACAGGTACTCCTCCAGATCCACCACCACCACCACCCCCTGTCCTGTGATAACAAGCCTCAGTCTCATCTTCATCAGACATTATCAAATCTGAATCGGATGAACCGGCCAAACATTTCAGGGAAGACATAGAACTTTGAACACCGGAGGAAGCATTATCATCACCAACACCAACAACACCAACACCAACAACACCGTCTCCTCTGTGTCGTTCCAGTTTCTCGTCTAAATTGAAAGCTCTGTTGTTTTGGCCCTGCATTTCTATGTTGTGGGTCTTGGTGGCTGGCCTCGAGGTGCTGCTGCTCCCCGAATGACCCGTATAATAATCCACACTGGCTGACTGGTGAAGGAGTCGGTGTGGGACCCGGTGACTGTTGTGTTTTGCCGCTCCTTCGTGATGATCGCAGGTGATTTGTTTGGTGAATTTCCCTCTCTTGCTGTTGTTGTTGTTAATGATGGGTACTTCTTCACCTAAAGGTATAAGGTCTCTTCTCCATTCCTTCCTCCTTTCGTCTGTAGCTTGGTCTCCTTCTCCGTTTTCATTTTTTTCCTCGGTGGTTTTACTCAGTCCGCCGCCGCTGCTGCTGTTGTCTCTGGTGCAACTATGGGAGGCTTGTGGTGAGGTAGAAAGTGATGGCAAGTTTTTCCTACACACATCACTACTACCAGTAAGTCTCTCAGTCTTGGAAGATAAAGTGTCCATTCCACCCTTGTCTGAATTATTGTCCTTCTTAGTGCCAATGCCACCATCACCACCACCAGTGCCACTACCGGTACTACACTTCTTACCATCAACATTCCTACCCCCGGCCACAACACCCACGTGAGAGTCTTCCTTGTTTACGTTGTCGTCTTCAAGGTTCGGGGATCTGTGTAAATCTTTCACTTTATGGGTGTTGTTGTGTGGTAAATCATCAGACACTTGCCTTGTCTGCCAGCTGACCACTTGACTTGAGACCATACCCAGTAAAGCATCGGTGGTCTTAACTTTTTCGTTCTCCTTTCTTCCTTCCTCGTCTCCTGTGGTTTCATGTTTCTTTGAATCAGGGATAACGTCTTCCCTTCTGCCCTCCGTATTATTTTCTGAGTTGGCGTGTCCTTCTTGACGCTTTGTTACCTCTTGGTTAACTTGTATGACCGTCTGTGAGCTGTAGAAACTTTCCCACGGACCTCCATCACCGACTATAGACTTGGATTGATCCTTCTCATCTGCCTGACCAATATCCACACTCCCCCTCGTCAAGGTCTGGGAACTGCTGCAGCTTTCCCACTGACTGTCCTCCTCACTACCAGACTTGGATAACACGTTCCCACCTTCCCCATCACCTGCTGCCTTCCCCTCAGCCATTACACACCCACAGTCTCTTGTCATGGTTGGCTTATCATCCACTTGGCTTGCTTCCAGTGAACTCCCCAGCAATGACAACTTGGTAGGAGCAGGCTGTCTGAGGAGTGCCCCTTCGTCAGCCCTGAGAGCGTTTGGGTTATTTGGGTGAGGTTCATAGGGTGTACACACAAAGTAGGTGATGAGAGTTCCCTTGCCCTTGATCTGAGTGGGTCCACGACACTCACAGATCCACCCTGCACCCTTCAAAACTGCTGCCGTCTCTTCTGTCACCTGTAAGGATGAGGGAGATGTAGAGCAAGAATATGTTTTTTTTAATCACTGACAGAGTTACAATGTCATGCTCTAAATATAACACAACAAATCTGTAACGTAACAACATACGAATTGTAGTTATCAGTCAAGAATCAACACTGTGTTCTGTAGACATATCTAGCCAAAACAACAATAACCACTAAGCTCATGTCTATAGGTCATCTACCAACAACAACAACCACATAACTGTCCTGGTACCTGTATTCTACCCATGTGACCAGTGGAGTCCATCCTGGAGGCCACGTTGACGGTGTTTCCCCAAATGTCATACTGTGGCTTCTGTGCCCCGACCACACCCGCTATTACCGGCCCGTGAGCCAGACCTGCCGGCAAATGTACAGTATTAGATGTGTACAACTGACAGGTATATAGAGTACAGTACTATAAAAGAGAAATGTAGAAGGATTACAAAATGTACAGTATTAGATGTGCACAAATGACAGATGTATAAGGTACAGTACTATAAAATAAAAGAGAAGTGTAGAAGGATTACAAAATGTACAGTACAGTATATTAGATTTGTACAACTGACACGTATGTATGGGGCACAGTACTATAAAAAAGAAATATAGAAGGATTACAAAATGTACAGTATATTAGACGTGTACAACTGACACGTATATATAGAGTACAGTACTATAAATGAGAAATGTAGAAGGATTACAATATATATCTCTCTCTCTGTCGACACACTTACCCACTCTCTCACTCTCTCTACCTACTTACCCACTCTAAGCTTGAAATTCTGGAAGCTCTCCTTGTTGATGGCATCCAAGACAGCGGCCAGAGCCAAGGCAAACTCCACCAGAAGCACCAGACATCTCTCCGTCCTGTCCTGAGCCTGATGTGTCGAAGGAATGAAAAGAGTTAATTTATAAGGGTTTGTATTATTATTATTATTATTATTAAAAATAGATCAGAGACACAGGTAGGAATGAAAAGAGTTAAGTAAGGGATTGTATTATTATTATTATTATTATTATTATTATTATTATTATTATTATTATTATTATTATTATTATTATTATTGTTATTGTTATTGTTATTATTATTTTTATTAGTAGTAGTAGTATTGTTATTATTGTTATTGTTATTGCTATTATAATTATTATTATTGTTATTAAAATAGACCAGAGACACAAGTAGGAATGAGTTATGGGTTAAGGGTTTTTTGTAGTAGGAATGAAAAGAGTTAATTAAGGGGGAAGATTTGTGTTGGTAAATCTGGAGCAATCAATTCCTCCATAAACTATTCCAAGCCAATAACATTTTTGTTAATTAATCTGGTCTTAGTGAACCTTGAATGCAGAATTATTTTACATAATACACTTGGACTAACACAAAATTATTATAATAATTACCATATATATTATATATTATTCTTTAAACATTGATCATTATATTTTTTTCACAATACACCTAGACTAACATAAAGATTATATTTATTTCTACAGAATACTCCAATTAACCATAGATAGATATATATTATTTTTTTCACAATACACCTTGAATAACAAAAGATTATATTTATTTGCACATGCAGTGAACGGGGAACACTCACCGTTTCATAATCCTGTACAAAGAAAAGCAGCAGGGAAAGTAAAGAAAGAGGAAAAATCATATCAAAACACATTATTATTATTATTATTCTTTTTTTTTTTTTTTTTTTCAATTTTTTTTTTCAATTTTTTTTTCTCGTACCTCCTCTTTGCCCGGGTGAAGTCCCGAGGCGACCATGTAAGTGCTGCCAATGGTCTTGATCTTCTCCACCAGACTGTACTTGGGCTTCTGCAGCAGCTGTGGGCATCAAGAGGTCAAGTTAGGTCAGGTCAGGTTAGGTTAGGTCAGGTTAGGTTAGGTTAGGTTAGGTTAGGTTAGGTTAGGTTAGGTTAGGTTAGGTCAGGTCAGGTCAGGTCAGGTCAGGTTAGGTAGGGTTAGGTTAGGTTAGGTTGGGTAATTACACTGTAAAGTATATATTAGGTTACATATATTGCATCACTACACAGTTATTTAATTTCCCCATATTGAGAGACATTTTCTCCATTTCCCTATTTGGACCACGAATTCCCTAATCTGGAGAATATGTCCCGAGGTTGACAACAGTGTGTGTGTGTGTGTGTGTCTGAAATAATCTCAACATGTGTAATGATGTGTTCCTCACCTTATCATAGTCACAGATAATTTCGTTAAGGAGACGTAGACACTCAAGCCCCTGTTTGTTGACATCAGTTTCATCGTAAAACTCCTTGTAGTTGGGGATGGAGGCGAACATTACACCAACACTACTGTAACGCTCGTGGTAAAGTTCCTGTTGGCAGTGGGGGGAGAAAGATAGGACAGGTTGGTAAGCAGGGATATATACCACTTAGAAATTTATTATTACTGTAGCTAATATTAAAAAAAAAACGGACACAAAAGGTTGGTATGATCTATGAGAGAACTTGGGTATCATCCTTAGCAATATAAATACACATAAAACTACTACATAAATATACCTAAAACTACATAAATATACCTAAAACTACATAAATATACCTAAAACAACATACATATACATAAAACCGGACCCGTACTTGAGGCGTGTTAGAGTTGACAAGGAAGCGGTGAGCGAGGTAGGCTGGAAGGATGTTTTCAAGTAGGACCTTATTGATGATCCTCGTCTTCTCCACCTCCTGCTGCTCCACCTCCACCCTCGAGGCCCAGGTGTCGTGGGTGCGGGCACGGGCGTCACTCTGTCCCCCCAACACACCCAGTACACCCACCAACCCCGCCACCTGTACACCCACCACTATCCACCATGATACACCTGGCAGTCTGTTGGGGTATTATTATTATTATTTTTATTATTATCATTATTATTTCCACTACCATTATTATTATTATTATTATTATTATTATTATTATTTATATTATTATTAATATTTATCATCATCATCATCATTATTTTTGTAGTAGTAGTAGTAGTAGTAGTAATAGTAATAGTAATAGTAGTAGTAGTAGTAGTAGTAGTAGTAGTAATAGTAATAGTAGTAGTAGTCTCACCTGTAAATCTTATAACCACCTCACCTGTAGTAGTGATGAGTAAAGAAGAGAGTGATGAAGTGATGAGGGTGATGTAGTAAGGTGTGATAGAAGAGTAATGCATGTGTCGTGGCCACCCCAGTCATCACCACTAACTTCACCCACGACCCCACCCTCGGGAATACTGCCACTACACCCACGGACACCAGACCTGCCCACATCCACAGCTGAGACGAGGAAGAAGGGTTGATGGGTTGGGTTGGTTTAGTTTAGTTTGGTTGAAAAGGAGAGTAGGGAAGAGGGATAGGAAAGTGGGAAAAAAGAGACTTATTTTAAATCATTATCATATCGTAAATAACAAAAAAAAGACATTCTACATCAACATTATGATATCGTAAAAAAAAAAGATTTATTCTACATCGTAAACAACAAAACAGACTTATTTCACATCATTATAATATCGTAAAAAAAAATATACTTATAATAAAAATAAAAAAATAAAAAAATTATTCAACATCAACAACATTATAATATCTTAAAAAAAATAATAATAATAATAATGTCGTTCCTTACCTCTGGGTCCTGGTGGTGGTGGTGGTGTGAAGGGTATGGGTGTTGTTGTTGTTGTTGTTGTAAGGGGAGAGGGAAGGGTAGGAAGGGGGGTTGTGGTGATGTGGTGGTCGTGTTGTCATCTATAGGGTCACTACTCATATTCAAGGTCATTTCTCTCTCCATGTCCCCATCGTCTTGAATCAGCTGTTGGTGGTGGTGGTGGGGTGGGGGTAAAAAGGGGTTGTTATATTAATTAAGGGGGTGCGGGAATAGGGGGTCAGGCTTAGGGGGTGGGGGGGGGCTTGAGGGGTAATGGAAGTGATATTGATAGTTTGATAGATTTGGAAATGTAAATATTCAAGGATATCTTCTAGCATTGGCCCTAAGACTGGTAGTTTGATAGATTGAGGACACACACACACACACACACACACACACACACACACACACAGACACACACACACACACATACACAAACAAACACACACACACACACACACACCTCAGAAGAAAATAAAAAAAACATCCTTACCAGCCAAGCGAAGGCAAGGGCGGCACTGATGAGAACCATGAGGGCTGAAGAGAACACCCTGGCCGCCCATGATCGTGTCACTACCTTACGCCCACACCACCACGCCCACTGACTCACACCCACAGCCACCACACCACCCACCACCACCCAGCATACCACCCACCCACTGTAGTATAAGATATAGGGGGAACATTAGTAAGAAGTTTAATTGTATAGGGAAAATTATATGTATGAGACTGTGTGTGTTTGTGTATGTGTGTGTGTGTGTGTGTGTGAGTGTGTACAGTATTATGCATTTACCAGCTTGTGTGTGTGTGTGAGTATACAGCATATGCATTTACCAGCTTGTGTGTGTATGTGTGTGTGTGTGTCTTATACTATATACTTAATAAGGGGTCTGTTTACAGTGTGTCAGTTTCATGTGTTCGCAACTGTACACTCACTCCAAATATAATGTGAGACAATGGACGAATCATTCAGCTACTTTATTACTGTGACGCCTCAATTATATATACGTACAGTTGGACACAGAAATTCGTGTTCGTTGCAAATCACCCTCTCAAGATAAGCTTTATAATAATCTCATAACATTATATTACATTAGTCACGTAGTAATTACCTCATGATAAGCTAAAATCTCATTAGGCACGTAATCAGCTGAGGCAGACATTGGACTAATATTATCTACGAGTTATCTTTGGACTATTATTATCTACGAGTTTATCTTAAAGGGGAGAGAGTAGTATACTTTTGGTACATTGGAGTGCCTTGATTCCTCCAAAGTATACCAGGAAACAACAGGACCAGATGAACATAAATAATAGAATACATAATAATTTAGAATACATAATAACTTAGCAGCTACCTCCGTTTCACCCTACCTACCCACCCCACTTACTTACTTACCCACCTACCCACCTGTCACACCAACAAACCAACCCACCAACCAACCTATCTACCCACCCACCTACCAACCAACCAACCCACCAACCAACGTATCTACCCACCAACCAACCTGTCACACCCACCCACCCACCTAGGAGCGAGGGCAGCAGCAGCCAGTATAGATATAGCCAATGTGAGTGAAGCAGCCACAGCGAGGTCATGGTGGTGATTAGGATGTTTACGGAGCCTGTACTGTAACTCCCTCTCCCATCCCCACCACTCACCATCCCACCATCTGTACAGGGAAAAGGGAAGTTATAGTGTATAGTTATATGTATTTGATAACTGTATACATCCATTTAATAATAATGATAATAGTAATAATAATAATATTAAAAATAATGATAATAGTAATAATGATAACTATAATGATATTGATAATAATTATAATAATAATATAAATAATAATAATAATAATAATAATAATAATAATAATAATAATAATAATAATAATAATAATAAATAAATAAAAGAAATACTATTAATAATAACTAGTACTAACTATTTGACTGACCTGCAGCCAAGTAACATGGGTCCGGGTGGAAGGAGACTCGATTCAATCATGGCAACACTCTGCAAGGCAACGCATTTATTAGCCAAAGTTATTAATGTTGGTATTTATTGATTTCTACAACAACAGGAAAAAAAAAAAAAAAAAAAAAAAAAAAACACGTATACACAAATACTACTAACACACACACACACACACCTATATACACAAATACAACTAACTAACACACACACAAACACACATACACAAATACAACTAACTGACACACACACACATACATCACACACACATACACACAAACTAATTCATAAAACACACAAATAAAACAGCACACACACACAAACCAACAAAACAATTCACAAAACACACACACACAAACCAAATCTCAAACTAACCAACCAACCAACCAAAACCAACAACGCACCGTGACTCTAATATTTTTGGCCAGGGAACTCTCGACCAGTGAGGCGAAGGGTTTGTCCGCTCCCCAACACTCCACATATTTAGGCATCTTGGTGGCCGAGCGTAGACGTGGCCTCTCTTCACAACCCAACCCAACACCACCAGTACCTCCTCCACCTGTAGCGTTGTCACCTGTGTCTTCTCCCTGTTGGATGGAGGGTAAATGAGAGAAGATAGATTAAGAGGGAGGATTAAGTGGGTCCTGTATTCGTGTGTGTGTAATTGAGGGGGTTCTGTGGTTGTGTGTGTGTAATTGAGGCCCTGTGATTGTGTGTGTGTAATTGAGGGGACCTGTGATTGTGTGTGTGTAATAAAGGGAGTCCTGTGATTAATAATAATAATAATAATAATAATAATAATAATAATAATAATAATAACAATAACAACAATAATAATAACAATAACAACAATAACAATAATAATAATAACAACAACAACAAATATATTCACCTTTCCAGCAGCCACAATAAGGTAGGTGTCGACCCTGTGATCAGCGAGGTATTGGTCTCTGAGATGGCCCTCCCCTGCCTCTACCTGGAAGCGTCCGTCCAGCTGACTGAGGGTGGTCTGTGTGATGTGAACCCGACTGGAAAGAGAAGGGAAAGAGGAAGGTGTAAAGGAAGGGATGTATGATCTGTTTGGGATGGAAAGAGAGAGGGGAAGGTGTACTGTAAATGGAGGATTGCATGATGTATTTGGGATAGAAAGAAAGAGGAAGGTGTTGTATGTATTTGTGATGGAAAGGAAAGAGAGAGAGGAAAGTATAAAGGGATGGAAAGAGAGGAAGGTGTTATGGAAAGAGAGAGTGGAAGGTGTATTGTAAATGGAGGGAAATATGATGTATTTATTCTCTCTCTGTTTCTGGATCAATTGTATTTTATATATTTATTTATTTTTTGGATTAAGAGTTGGTATACATTATTATTTATTCCCCTCTTGTTTATGAAATAATCTCCCCTCTGTTTCTGGATTATTTGTTTGTGTCTCACACACACACACTTTCTCCCTCTCTCTCTCTCACTCACACACATACTCTCTCTCACCCCAGCAAACACACACACACATACTCTCTCTCACTCACACACACACACCCACTCCCTATCTCTCTCTCACTCCCCCTCTCTCTCTCTCACCCACCCCGGCACTCCCCCAGCTTCCATGTGATTAGCCAAGGTGACATCATCGCTCCACACATCGTACTGCCACTTCTTAAGACCCAACACACCACACAGTACGTTGCCTGTGTGTATACCGATGCGCATGTCCACGTTGAAACCCACAGCCTGGCGCACCTTCCTGGAAGCAAAGGGAGGTTACGTTAGGTGAGATGGGGTCAAGTTAAAATGTTTCAGGGAAGGTTAGGTTAGGTTAGATTGGGTCAAGTTAAATTATTTCACGTAAGGTTAGGTTAGATTGAGTTAAGTTTGGTTAGGTTAGGTATGGTTTGCTTAGGTGATACTGAGTTAAGTTAGGTTAGGTTAGGTGAGGTTAGATTATTTCAGGGAAGGTTAGGTGTGGTTAGATTGAGTTAAGTTTGGTTAGGTTTAGGTTTGGTTTGTTTAGGTGATATTGAGTTAAGTTAGGTTAGGATAGGTTAGGTGAAATCGAGTTAATCACATCTTATGACAGAATAAAAAAATGTAGATATGACATAGTTTAGTTTGTTTACGAATATACACACACACACATACATACAGAAACTAAACCCACTCAAATTGCAAGTAACATTAAATTTTGAAGATCCATGTTGACAAAAAAAAAAGTATATATATATGACTTTAAGTAATAAAACCCACACTGATAGACGAAATATTTTGAGGCCAGACGTTTCGGTGACCTGTGTGGCTCTCTTCAGTGTAAATACAGGTTAAGAGGTGCTACATCCATTACTTTGGAGTGAGTTTATAATTATATACACTACGTTGTGACCTGCCCACCACTTCACTTCTCACTTCACTTCACCTCACTTCACTTCACCTCACTTCACCTCACCTATTCCGTGGTGTCTGTTGCCTGCGTCGCTTCACTGATTGGATGGTGGGAATACTTTTAGAGGCAAACACTTACTGACTGACACCCGTAGTTTAAACAAAATTGAGGGCCCTTACTGGAGCTCTATGAATTCTCCAAACTACTCCAGGCAACAGATTCCCTATTAGAAATACTGAAGGGTTCTGTGGCTTGGATTATTTGGAGGGTTCATGGAGCTCCAGTAAGGGCCCTCAATTTTTTTAAAACTACGGGCCTAACCCTTTCATATACAGATATCAGAATCACTCAAATATAAGTTCCTCACCTAATTGCCAGTATCATTTGAAGAAAAAAAAGTATACACACACACACACATACATACAGATACGAGAATCACTCAAAAAGATCCTCACATAATTAAAAAATATATATATACACGCATACAGATATCAGAATCACTTAAATTTAATTCCTCACCTAATTGCCAGTATCATTTGGAGTCCCATGTTGACACAGTTGATGGCGTGGTTGGGGCGAGACACAGGCAGACCAGACACACAGTAATAACAGTCTCCAAGGATCTTGATACGTAGGCACTGGTTCTCCTGAAGGGGGCGTAGTAGCAGCAGCAGAAGAAGAAGAGGAAGAAAGGTGGTTAAAAATATATTATGATGGTTTGTTTGATAGTGTGTGTGTGTGTGTGTGTGTGTGTGGATTGAGCTTGTAGTATATGGGTAGATTTATATTTATATTTATATTGATATATATATATATGAGTAGATATTTTATTTTATTACACACATATACAGACAGACAGAGAGGTAGATATTATTAGCATTCACACATTCATACACACACACACACACTTACTAAATACATCGATTTTCCTCATTCCTTCTTTTCATTTTTCCTTCCTCTCTCCTGTTCCCATCATTCTTTGTACCCTACCTTCCTCTCTCTCTCTCTCTCTCTCTCTCTCTCTCTCTCTCTCTCTCTCTCTCTCTCTCTCTCTAGCCCCCCCGCGGGTGTCTTATAGAAGCCGCCCTCATTACTGCCACAAATGACTCTTCCCCCCCCCTTACTCCCTCTCACTCACTCTCACTCTCTCTCACTCACTCTCTCTCACTCCCTCTTACTTTTACCACCTTCCCTCTCGTTCACTCTCCTTCACTTCCTCTTACTCCCTCTCACTCCCTCTCACTCTCTCTCACTATCTTTCACTTTTACCACCTTCCCTCTCACTCTCACTCCCTCTCACTCCCTCTCACTTTCTCCCCCTCCCTCTCGCTCCCTCTTACTTTTATCACCTTCCCTCTCGTTCACTTCTTCCCTTTTTCCCCTCTTTCTTTTTTTATTTGTTTACTCTCATTCATCTTTTCTTCATTCTCTCCCTTTTCACTTTCTCTTTCTCACTCCCAAAACACAGATAGACAGACAGACAGAAAAAGAAAACCATGAGACAAAACAAAAACACACACTAACGCACCGTAAAAAAAAAAAAAAATAATAAAAAAAAAAAAAATAAATAACACACCGTAGAAAAGATGACAAACAAACGACCTTCCTTCCTTCCTACCTACTCACCTTAGCAATCTGATCGAACCTTCCAAAGAGATCATTGAGTGTCATTACGAGGTCCTGGGCACTCAGTTGTTCAGAGAGGGGAGTGAAGTTGACTATGTCCGCGTACAGTATGCTGGAAGGGAAGGAGGGAGAGAGAGGGTGAGTTACAGTAGATGGTGTTGGAATGGGGATTGGTTAGGTTAGGTTAGGGAAGGAGGGAGAGAGTGAGAGTTACAGTAGATAGTGTTGGAATGGGGATTGGTTTGGTTAGGTTAGGGAGAGGGAGAGTGAGAGAGTTACCGTAGATAGTGTTGGAATGGGGATTGGTTTGGTTAGGTTAGGGAGAGGGAGAGAGAGTGAGAGTTACAGTAGATAGTGTTGGAATGGGGTATGGTTAGGTTAGGTTAGGGAGAGGGAGAGTGAGTGAGTTACAGTAGATGGTGTTGGAATGGGGATGGTTAGGTTAGGTTTGGTTAGGTTAGGTTTGGGTTGAGTTGGAATGGGGATGGTTAGGTTAGGTTTAGGTTGAGTAGGGTTGTGTTAGGTAGGTTAGGTTGTGATATGTTAGGTTATTCCATGTTATTATGCTATGCTAAGCTATATTTTAATATGTTAGGTTGTGCTATGTTATTGTATGCTATGCTAGGAGATGGGAATGAGAGAGAGAGAGAGAGAGAGAGAGAGAGAGAGAGAGAGAGAGAGAGAGAGAGAGAGAGAGAGAAATAGAGATAGAGAGTGAGAACTGCAAGTGAGAGAATATGAAAGAGTGAGAGTGACAGTGATACAAGACATGGGTACTGCAATTAAGATGTAAACAAACCCACCTCACATTTTGGTGGATACAAGCGAGAGAATGAGAGTGACACGTGAAACAAGACTTGGTACTGTAACTAAGATGTAAACAAACCCACCTCACGTTGTTGTGTCGCTGTACATAGAGGTCATTGAACTGCTTCTTAGGTACAGTGGATTGGGGCAGCTCACGACATTCTCCTTCAGCCATCCTTAACATGTGTCTTTTGACCTGTTTGTGAAGTGATAAGAGATTACACGTTGGAATGTATAATTATATGGGTTAATACACATACACACACATACACACGTACACTCACAGTCTTTCGTACACACACACACACAGACAAACTTATACATATACACACGTACACTCACAGTCTTTCGTACACACACACACACACACAGACAAACTTATACATATACACACGTACACATACAATCTTTCGTACACACACACACACACACACACACAGAGACAAACTTATACATATACACACGTACACTCACAGTCTTTTGTACACACACACACACACACACATACACTTCCATCTCTGCCTTCCTTAGCATCAGTCTTTCCACCTGTATATTCATTCATCCCTTCTTCCCCATACAGGCAGAGAGAGGCAGAAGGCGACCCGTGTATAGTGAGATAAAGTATAAGGTGAGGTGAGGGAAGGGGTTGTGGTTGAGGTGGTCTCCTGTGTTCTTATCGTTCTTTGATTACCACCACTACCACCACTACTACCACCACCACTACCATCATTACCACCATTACCACTACCACGACCACGACCACCACCACCACCACCACTACCATCATTACCACCATTACCACGACCACGACCACTACCACTACCATCATTACCACCATTACCACTACCACTACCACTACCAGTTTCACCCTACCTCTTGTCACTCTCACTCCTTTCCTTTCCTCTCCTTTCCTCTCCTTTCTTTTCCTTTCTTGTCTTCTCACCCCTCTCCTTTCCTCTCCTTTCTTCACTTTTCTTGTCAGAGGAAGATACGAAGCAGGAGAAGAATATGAGAAAAGGTAAGGAGGTCAAAAGGAAGGAGAGGGTGAAAAATAATGTGAGGAAATAGTAAAAAAAGAGGAGGAGGAGAAGAGAAGAAAGGAGGAGGAAGAAGAAGAAGCGAAACAAGAAGAAGGAGAATATGATAGAGGGACAGAAAGTGGAGAGAAGGAGAGAATGAAGAATAATGCGAGGAAATAGTAAAAAAGAGGAGGAGGAGGAAGAGAGAAGAAGGAGAAGAATAGGAGATAGAGGCAAGAGATGAAAAGGAAGGAGAATAATGTGAGGAAATAGATAAAAAAAAAAGGAGATGGTGGAAGCGAAAAATGGGGAGAGAAAAAGATGTGGAGAGGAAAGAGTGAATGAAGAATATTGTGAGAACATAGATAAAAAAAGAGGAGATGGTGGAAGAGAAAAAAAGAAGGAAGGAGGCAGAATATAAGA